>CAUYQG010004737.1:0-10000 GCA_963574415.1 Tarsius wallacei
TTTGTTGAGCAGGTTCAATATGTCACACAAGTAAGCAACTTTTGTACCCTTTATGTCACTGAAATGTGTTGCCAGTGGTGACTGTTTTTCTAAAAGAAATCTCTAGGACAGCTCTCATAACTCAAACTCAGCTCTGGTCAGTGATTTACCTTTAGAAAGCCATCTCACTTCTGTGTATAAGAGAAGACATGTGTCCTCTGCATCCATCTCCTCACAGAGCTACATGAACAGCCGTGAGTTAAGGGCATGTACTTCCATGTGGTTGATAATTTTAAATGTTGTTAAGTTCAGATGACATTTTTTGGCTAGCCAGCGTTTCTCTGTGAATGACACAGTGTATAGACTCACATTCAGAAGCAACCTCTTTGACCTGAATAACGAAACCAGTAAGCCATTCAGTCATTCTCTCCATGTATATACCGACACAAAATGACCAATTCAGCCATCCTGATATATAATAATTCAAAGACTTGAATAGTTCTGCAGCTGCTGTATTGGTTGGCAACAAAGGTGGCACATAACATATCCTCATGCACATTCTCCTGAAAAATATATCACACATTGTTGTTTTGTCATCAACCTGGATTGTGTATCATGACTCATTAATCCTCTCAAACAATTGTGCCTCAGTATCCTCTGCTGTTTCACCAATTCATCTGGTTATGGTGCTAGCCGAAAGAGGAACACATACAACCCTTTGAACTGCAGCGTCTCCTAAAAGTTCAAGACAAATGTCCTTAGCAGCTGGCAGAATCAGCTCTTCACCAGTAGTAAAGGGCTTCTTAGCTTTTAGCTGCTAAGAATGATGGTCTTAGTCCAGATGTATTTGAAGAAGTGATGGCCTTCAATAATTGCTTCTGTTCTTTGTGTTCACATATTTTTTTCTTTTGAAAACTCTCAAGGCTTGTGTTTTAATGCAGGATGCTTAGCCTCCACATGGCAAAGCAATTTTGAAGATTTCATGGCCTTGTTGAATAGCTGGTCACCACATAATATACAAAGTGGGCTTGAAGAATGGTGAATCACCTGTTGCAATGAATCTGTAATTTAAGTAGGACTCTTGGTATTTTCTTTTAAATGCAGCTTTCTTTTTGTTGGCAGACTTACTGTCTTCTGCTGTCTCATCATTGGGTTTTTCCTCCTTTTCAAAGAAGCTCTCCAGCAACATTTGTGTTTTACTCGTTTTGGCTGGAGTTAGCTTGTGGGCTTACCAAAACTGTGACTGAAACAAGTGCTCAGTGTGGGAAAGAAGCACGAATAGAAATGGTAAATAAAATAATCACAGGTGGTCATGTGCGGACTAAAGTAAGTATTGGATTCTGACTTACAGCCTGCCACCAGAAGCAGCAGTACAATTACAGTATATCAACTCACTTGCCACTCACTAATAGGGTTTTGATATGAGTTTGTAAGCAACTGATATATTATGGTCTCTGTGCAGTCAAACCTCACTTATAATGTTAATTTGTATTTGAAGCTGCTCCCCAGCACAAGCCTCGCCACCTCAGCTCCAGCTCGGATAATCTCATAAGGAGCATGCAACCGAGATCCTTCACATATGCAGTTCACAATAGGGTTTGTGCTTCTGTGAGAATCTAATGCTGCCACTGATCTGACAGGAGGCAGAGCTCGGGTGGTAATGCAAGGGATGGGGAGCAGCTGTAAATACAATGAAGCTTTGCTTGCTCATCTGCCGCTCACTGCCTGCTGTGTGGCCCAATTCCTAACCAGAACCTATCCATGGCCCAGGGGTTGGGGACCCTGTGTTAGATCATTTCATGTTGTTCTATAAGACTCTGAGGCTCTGGCTTATTTTCCTTCAATCTGTTTTCTCCTTGATATTCAAATGTAATAATTTTTATTTTTCTATGTTCAAGCTCACTAACTTTTTCCTTTTTTTTGTTTCATTCTGTTGTTAATCTTATCCAATTTATTTTTAAAATTTCAGGTATTTGACTTTTCGTTTCGAGGATTTTCGTTTCTTCCTCTTTTTATAGTTTTTCTTTCTCATATGAGATTCCCTGTATGTTGATTAATTCAGATATATTTTTGTTCAGTTTTAAAAATTGAATTGAATATGATCGCTTTAAAGTCTCTGTCTTCTCATTTCAACATTTGGGCCATCTTAGGATCTGTTTCTATTGACTTTTTTCCGCTTGACTATAGGTCCCATTTTTTGGTTTCTTTGCATAGCTAGCAATTTTTGATTTTACATGGATAATTGAGGGTTCTATGTTCTAGAAATTCTGAGTTCTGTGGAATAATAGTGTTAATTTTTTTTCCAATAGACCAGTTTATTTCCTTGAATTTCTGGAGGTTTGATTTTATCCTTTGTTAGGATGGCTCTGTGGGAAGGACAGGGTATTTTCCTAACATTGCTGATTTTGTGAAATTCACCCTCCAAGTTTGGCCTTTTGTTAAGTTTTTCTTTGGGACTTTGTTATGGTGGATATATGGTAGACCTTACTATAGGACACTTTACTTATTCCTAAGTAGTGGCATGTCTAATGTCATGACCGGATGCCTGGAGTATTAGCTGGTTCTCTTCACTGTGACTGGGCTGTAGCTCCTTTGTTCACCAGCACTGCCTAACACCTAGCAACTCTGTTTTTTCCCAGCTCTGAATTAGTTGTTCTCTACAAAGCCTTGATCATCTCTTCCTGAGCATGTGGAGCCCAGACCTTGGCCAAAGATTTTTAGGGCATCCTCTGTCTGGACTTTTGGCCCTCAGCCCTTTCGAGCCTTCTCCTTTCCAATGTTTGGAGATTTTAGTCACTTCAGTTGACCTAACTCTGACTTCTGTCTTCCAGTTCAGCATAGCTGCCATGTATTCTGGCTTCTTGCACTATACTCAAGAAGTTGTCTCTTGGCTGGAAGCTGAGTGAACATGAAATCACCATGTTTCTCTTTTCTTTGGGAGCATAGTCTTGTGCCCTGTTCTCCAATGGCTGAAAACCACTTTCTCTGAGTTTTATAGTTGTTTACCTTAGGAAGGCTAGTTTGTTGATAAGTGCTTCATTATGGCCTGAAGCAGATGTTCCTCCAAACCTACATTTAGGGTGGAAGATCAGGGGTCTCACATTCTATTCCATCTAGTCTTTTTTTTTGAGTTGGAGTCTCACTCTGTTGCCCAGGCTGGAGTACAGTGGCACACTCATGGCCACACCAGTGTTGACCTGCTGGGTTCTAGCGATCCTTCCTCCTTAGCCTTCCAAGTAGCCAGAACTACAGGCGTGTGCTACTATGCCCGGCTAATTTTTTATTTTTATTTTTAATTGTAGAGATGAGGTCTCGTCAGGTTGCCCGGATGTGTCTCAATCTCGTGGGCTCAGGTAATCCACTTGCCTGGGTCTCCCAAAGTGCTGGGATTATAGGCTGAGCCACTGAGCTCGGCCACCATCTAGTCATTTTTAAAGAACTTTGAGTAAAGTTGCTTGAGTCCCATGTGTTTGTCTGTTCTGTACTGTATATTCTAATAACTTAGATCCCGAGCAGGACAGAGGGGTGAGGAACTAGCACCTTAGTCTGCTTAAGGGACCTGCCCCCTTCTCTCTGTAGTCAGAACCCTGATGTATCAGGGTTGTGGGCAACAAGCCCTATCTCAAGGCAGATAGGCCCTCCTCAGGCTCAGAAAGGGTCTGAACCGAGCGTGGTAACTGTTCAGTGTTCTAGTGGTGGCATGTAACTGGTTCTGGTCAGTGAGATGCAAGGGAAAGGATTTGGGGGAATGTTGCTTTCCAATGAAAAGCCAGAGTTTAATGAAGAGAAAATCTTTTAGACTTTGTCTTCTCTTGTCTTTGGGACTCTAGTGAAAAGATGTGATGTCTTGAGCTGTTGCATCCATGTAGAACCATGAGGAATCTATCGAGAGGATACAAAGCTAAGGATGATAGAGCAGAGAGGTAAAAAGAGCTTAGACTGGCACTCCAGAGTTCCTTTCATATATGAAGAAGAGACTCCCCTCTTTGTTTAGGCCATCATGTGTAAGAGTTTTTTTGTACCTGTAGCTACCTCTCACTGAGGCCCTGCTAGGACTAGAAAGATGAGGAAGGGGAGAGGGCCAACCCTGCTGTTGAAGGCTGGGGAAAGAGTGAATGGGCCACTTCAAGAGTTTCAACCTCATGGAGAGTGCTGGGGGCTGTTTAACGTAGGTGAAAACTCCTATGTTATTTTTAAAAGAAGTAACAAAAAGTTGACATAAACATTTTTAAACAGTCGTGCCAAACCATGTGGAAATTTTCAAGGGTTTAATGGAACCAAAATGTGATGAGAATAATCTTTCAAGTGGGCAATTAGTAACTTGAAAATATGCAAAACAATTTTTCGGCACTATTAAATGAAAAATAAGATGATACATTTGGAGAGGAGTTGAAATGAAAGAAAAAACACTAGGCCAGGATGGAAAGAAATGCTCAGGGTCCAAATGAAGTTGTGGATTTAAGCTATTGTGGCTACACAGAAGTGTGCATTATCTGTTCTCCCTGGGGCTCTGTGGGATAGTGTGCTGAGACCTAGGTTTATAACAATAGCACGTGTGTCAGAAATAGCTCCAGATTTCTATACCTCCCCATGGGAAGCACTTCCCCCCAGTCGTGTCCTGGAAGCCAGACTGTTTCCTAGCAACTTCTAGTTTATTTATGGAACAAAGAGAGAGTCTTTATAGAAGTAAGTCCCCCAGGAGAGGGAGTGTAGTGGGACATCGAGCTGGCGTGGTGTGGCTTATTGGCATACTCTGCACTTTGATTGTGTTTCTCTTGGCTGACACGTCTTCCCCCCCAGAAGTGTGAGTTTTGTTTCTGTTTTGCTAATTGAGAATAATGTTTGAACTGTACAGCTCACTCCAGATGACTGGTAGCACTGCTAATTTGGAGGTAAAGTATGTTCACCTGGATTAGAAAAATAAATCTTTCTTTAGACATTCTAGGCAGTAAGTAGGTACTCTTGTATATGCAAAGAAATAGCTGAAAACATTGAGACATCATTGGAGGAGAGTTTGAGAGTAAACACAGCTCTCAAAACACGTGCTTATTCTATTCCTCCCTCCAGAATGGCTTGTACACACTCCAAGTTTTCTAGAGATGATCACAATGCATCCATGGCCCAGAACCTCCAAATTACAACAATGAATGCTTTGCCGATGGTTTTTGGAAATCACTAGGTTTATAATTTATTTATTTATTTATTTATTTATTTTTTTTGAGTTGGCGTCTCACTCTGTCGCCCAGACTGGAGTGCAGTGGCCGCTCCCGGCCACCGCAGCCTCGACCTGCTGGGCTCTGGCGATCCTTCCGCCTCAGCCTTCCGAGTAGCCGGAATTACAGGCGCGCGCTACCACACCCGGCTAATTTTTTTGATTTATTGTAGAGATGAGGTCTCACCTGCCCAGGCGGGTCTCGAACCCGCGGGCTCAGGCAATCCACTCACCTCAGCCTCCCAAAGGCGCGGGATTACAGGCTGAGCCACCGAGCCCGGCTTATAATTTATTATTGGTCTCCAAAGTTAGAATGGACTCCTCACAGATGTGCCAGAGCTACTCACTGCCTCATCTTGAGCTCACCAAATAAAAAGAGCTACATGCTTGTCTTGTGCAAAGACTTGGAGGGCCCCAGCACACACAGCTTCCCATGGACAGTCAAACAGAATGCTTTAAAAAGGAGACGAAGCATGTGACATTTGTTTCAGGCTCTCCATCTAATTTTCCTTAACCTTTGGACTGTGCTTATTTTTCTGATGGTTCGAGAGAAAAACAAACACTTCAAAAGACTTGATTTGCCACTTCTCATCTGTAGGCAACTTCAGGTACCTATAGAGCTATGAAATAACAACGTGTGTACCGTGCTGTCCAGCAGTGCGAATCAGAGCTAGTCTGCAAACTGTTGTTACTGATTTGTGACTGGGTGAGGTGTCTTATCCAGAATGTGAGTCAAGGGACTGCTTCCTTCATTGAGAAAATTCTGCCATGAACAAAAAATCATCTACAGTGAATAATGAATTTCTTGATGCAGACATTTCACATTTCATATTCTGGCTTAAGCTTCTTCTACTGTCACAGGCCCCTAAGAAATAATACCAGCATCTGTCTGGACCGCACTTTAAGTAGACCTCTCAGTGTCTGTGCATTGATTGTATCTTCAAAAACAAATGGCAGAACAGCTGAATTTTGACTGTCAGTCTTAAAAACGTATCAAGGTTAATGCATGATGACATTTTGCATGTTTCTTTGCATTTGGGTAGCTAAGTAAAGTAAGATTGCAACAGTGTGTCATGGCATCATGATTATGTATTTTAGAACTTGAAGATCCCAAAGTTTAAGCCGATGTTTTGTAAATAATAAAAATAATGTAAATAATGAAGATCTGGAATGGTGATACCTTATAGCTTGTCAGGGGAAGAATCAAGGCTGAAGCTTCAGTGTCCTCTGTCCCATCATCATTGTCTTTTTCTGTGCATAGAACTGAAGCCTGGTGTTTCCTAATCTTGGGTTATTCACTCACCACCTTCTTGATCTTTTGTGATACTGGAGCTCTACTATTCATTTTTTCTTTAAATCTTATTAACAAAATAGTTGAATAGACAGTTCTCAAAAGAAGACAGGCAAATGACCAACAAATATATGAAAAAATTTTTACATCACTTATCATCAAGGAGTATCACAATGAGACATCACCTCCCACAGCCTATAGAATGGCTGTTATAAAAAAGACAAGAGATGTGTTAGCAATGATTTGGAGAAAAGGGAACCCTTGCACACTGTTAGTGAGGATGTAACTTAGCACAGATATTGTGGATGACAGGACAGGCACACCTCACAAATACTGCAGGTTTTTTCCCAGCCACATAGTAAAGAGAGTCACACAATTTTTTTGGCGTCCCGTGATATAAAAGTTATGTTTAGACTATACTATAGTCTAATAAGTGTCTAATGGTATTATGTCTAAAAAAACAATATACACACCTTAATTTTAAAATGCTTTATTGCCAAAAAAATACTGATGATCATCTGAGCCTTCAGCAAGTCATCATCTTTTTGCTGGTGGAGGGTCTTGCCTTGATGTTGATGGCTATTGCCTGATCAGGGTGGTGGTCACTAAAGGTTAGGGTGACTGTGGCAATTTCTTAAAATAAGACAGTAGGGAGTAGTGGCTCATGCCTGTAATCCCAGCCCTTTGGTAGGTGGAGGAGAGAGGGTTGCCTGAGCCCGGAAGTTCAAAACCAGCCTGGGCAACTGAGCGAGACCTCGTGTCTACAATAAATCAAAAAATTAGCGTGGTGTGGTGGCACACACCTGTAGTTCCAGCTACTTTGAAGGCTGAGGTGGAAAGATTGCCTGAGTCCAGCAGGTTGAGGCAGCGATGGCTATGAGCGTGCCACTGCACTCCAGCCTGCGTGACAGGGTGAGACTCCAACTTAAAAAAAAAGACAATAATGAAGTTTGCCGCATCAATTGACTCATCCTTTCATGAAATATTTCTCTGTAGTGTGTAATGTTGTTTGATGGCATTTTGCCCACAGTAGAACTTCATTCAGAATTGGGGTCAAGCCTCTTAAACCCTGCTGCTGCTCTATCAACTAAGTTTATGTCATATTCTAAATCCTGTGCTGCCATGTCAACAATGTTCACAGCATCCTCACCAGGAGTAGATTCCATCTCAAGAAATCATTTTCTTTGCTCATCCATGAGAAGCAACTCCTGATCCATTCAAGTTTTATCATGAGATCACAGTATTTCAGTCACCTCTTTAGGCTCCATTTCTAATTCTATTTCTCATTATTTCCATTACATCTGGATTTACTTTCTCCACTGAAGTCTTGAGTCCCTCATAGTCAGTCATGGAATCAACTTTGTCCAAACTCCTATTGATGTTGCTACTTTGACCTTCTCTCATGAATCGTGAATGTTTTTAGTGGGATCTAGAATGATGAATCCTTTCCAAAAGGTGTTCAAATTACTCTGCCAGGACCTGTTAGAGGAATCACCATCTATGGCAGCTATAGCTTTACAAAACATATTTCTTTTTTGAGTTGGAGTCTCACTCTGTCGCCCAGACTGGAGTGCAGTGGCCGCTCCCAGCCACCGCAGCCTCGACCTGCTGGGCTCTGACGATCCTTCTGCCTCAGCCTTCCAAGTAGCTGGAACTACAGGCACGCGCTACCACGCCCGGCTAATTTTTTGATTTATTGTAGAGATGAGGTCTCACTAAGTTGCCCATGCGGGTCTCGAACCCGCGGGCTCAGGCAATCCACTCACGTCAGCCTCCCAAAGCGCGGGATTGCAGGCTGAGCCACCGAGCCCGGCTAAAACATATTTCTTAATAGTAAGACTTGAAAGTCTGATTTTCTCCTTGATCCATGGACTACAGAATGGATTGTGTTAACAGGCGTGAAGTCAACATTCATCTCCTTTTACACCATCAGAGCTCTTGGGTGACCAGGAACATTGTCAATGAGCAGTAATACTTTGAAAGGAATATTTTTTTCTGAGCAGTAGGCTGAAAATATTTGGTAAACCATGCTGCAAACAGATGTGCTATCATCCAGGCTTTGTTGTTCCATTTATAGGACATAGGCAGAGTAGATTTAGCATGATTCTTAAGGGCCCTAGGATTTTTGGAATGGTAAATGAACATTGGCTTCAACTTAAGATCACCAGCTGCATCACTCCCTAACAAGAATTTCAGCCCATCCTTTGAAGCTATCCTCTGAAATCAGGCATTGGTTTCTCCTCTAGCTATGAAAGTTGTAGATGGCGTCTTATTCCAACAGAAGGCTGTTTCATCTATATTAAACATCTGTTGTATAGTGCAGCTGCCTTCATCAGTGGTCTTAGCCAGGTCTTCTGGATCACTTGCTGCAGCTTCTCCATCAGCACTTGCTGCTTCGCCTGTACTTTTGTGTTCTGGAGACAGCTTCTTTCCTTAAACCTCAGGAACCAACCTCTGCAAGTTTGCAGCTCCTCTTTTGAAGTTTCTTCACCTCTCGTAGCCTTCATAAAGTTGAAGACAGTTAGGGCCTTGCTCTAGGTTAGGCTTTGGCTTAAGGGGATGTAGTGGCTGGTGTGATCTTCTATCCAGACCATTCAGACTATCTCCATTCAGCAATATGGCTGTGTCACTTTCTTATTATTCTTGTGTTCACTGGAAAAGCGCTTTTAATTTCCTTCAAGAACTTTTCCTTTGCATCCACAAGAAGACTCAGATTTCAGTCTGTCTTGACATTCAGCATGCCTTCCTTACTGAACTCAATCATTTCTAGTTTTTATTTAAAGTGAGAGACATGTGAGGCTTCCTTTCCCTTGAATACTTAGAGGCCATTGTAGGCCTAATTTCAGTACAGTTGTGTCTCAGGGACTAGGGAGGCCTGAGGAGAGGCAGAGAGATGGGGGAAAAGTCAGTGGAGCAGTCAGAACACATAGAACATTATCAGTGAGGTTTGCTGTCTTATGGAGGTGTGGCTTATGGCACCCCAAAACAATTATAACAATATCAAAGATCACTGGTCACAGGTCACTATAACAAGTGGAATAATAATGAAAAAGCTTGGACTATTGCAAGAAATACCAAAATGTGACATAGAGACACAGAATGAGCACATACTATTGGAAGAATGATACTGATAAACTTGCTTGACACAGGGCTGCCACAACCTTCAGTTTGTAAAAATGTAGTATCTGTTAAGTGCAGTAAAACAAGGTGTGCCTGTATGTGGCTTCCCCAATCCTCTTCTGGTATTTCGCCAAAGGAAGTGAAGTCTGTGTTGGAGAAACATCTGCACCCTTATGTTCACTGTTGCATTATGCACAAGAGCCAAGATACAGAAGCAACCTCAGTATTCATCAAGGTGTGATTGGACCAGGAAAATGTGATGCATACACACAGTGGAATACCATCCATCCATCAGAAGAAGGCAGTCCCAGCATCTGTGATAGCACAGAGGAGCCTGGAGGGCTTGATGTTAGTGAAGTAACCCATCTGATTAAAACAAAACAAACTAGCTGTCTACC
>CAUYQG010004737.1:15000-62835 GCA_963574415.1 Tarsius wallacei
CATGTGATTCATTACCTGGATGGAGTGCCATGGCACTAATACAATTTATTTTGAAAAATGAGGATTATTTGTTTATTGTTCTAGCTATTCAGTCGGCTGAGGCAGGAGGATTGCTTGAGCACAGGAGTATACATCTAAGCCTAGGCAACAGAGTGAGACCCCCTTCTTTAAAAAACATTTTAAAAATCAGGGTTATTACGTGTAAAATTCTTTCTGAGTGCATTAATATTACTAAGATAAGCAGCAACATTATCACCTTAGTAGTATATGGCGCTATCTTTGGAACCTCTAGAATTCTATATTTTAAATAAGTTTTACTCAAATGTAAGAAAGCCATGTTATATTCATTTGTCTGTTGAAGTTTATTTTACAACTTGGAGTCATAGGCATTTTAGATTTAGAAAGAAAATGATCACTTCGTCATTTTACACATGAGAAACTAAGGGCACAGGTAGATGCAGGAAGTGCCCAGGGGTGTTCAATAAAATAGTGGGAGAAAAATACAGTGTCCAATAGATATTTCCTTCACAGTAGCAGGTTCTTAAAGGAAATGATGTACCTAAGTTGCTTCCTGCAGGAGATTCTTAGTACAGCCAAAATGACCCTCGAAAGCCTCTTGGTAAGGCAGTGACTTCACACCAAACTCAAGAGCAGGGTTTTCTTCTAATACTGGAGCAGACTTGTGAGTCCCTGGGACAAGTAACTTAGAGAATCACCCCCCCTAGCCTCTGACACTGTTTACTGCCCCCACTTTTTGGGTGTTTTTCTTAGTGACTGTGACGCTGTCCTAGGTCTTCCATTTTCTGATTGGTCATTCCTTTCCTCTTCACAGAAGTGCCCTCCCTCCCCTACCCCCAAAGCATCCTCCAGGCTTTTTGGCAGATCCCCCTCTTTCTACTGCTTCTGTGTAGCTTCACTCACTTCTGTCTTGAGCCAGTTAACAATAGGATGCATCTCCTCTGGCCTGGGTGATGGGCATTCCTTCTGGCTCATGGGCCAGTCCTGCGTATGGTGGAGGATGACGTTGGCTGGGAGGAGGCACTCACACCACACAGAGTGGCAGACGCTGCCACTCAGGGCCCTAGCTGGCTCCCCACCTAATCTCAACTCTGTGTGACGCCACCAGGTCATCTTCCTCTGCATGTCCTGCTCAGTCTTATGCTCAGTTTATTTAGAACAAAAGGGCTGACAGGCAACCCAGTTCTTCCTGATTTATGTCCCTCTGGCTTATTAGTGGAAATGCTATTTCTGAGTCTCTGGGGCTTGAAAACCAGGCCCAAGACTGACTCCTGTCCTGCCGCTAACCTGCATAGCCACTTGCGACCAAGGGACATGTTTAAAGGTACATTATCTCCCACATCGTCCGAGTCTCACCTGGTGTGGATGTCGTGGGTTTCCTGGGTGTTCCCCACAGCTCTACGTACTTCAGGTCAGTCACACTCTATCTCACCGCTAAACACTTACTGAAAAAGTATATTTTTGCCAGGCTTGAAGCTAAATGCTCTGTATATCTGACCACATCTAATCCTTATTTAATCCTCATTCAATCCTTAAAACAACTTTGTAGGGTTTGAGAGACTAAGAAACAGTGTCTTCACTAACAGAAAGAGGGACTCAGGAACAACAGGTTTGCCTTCAGCTCACTTGCTTTAAACAACCTGAGAAGTTTGAGGGTGAGCAGGACACAGAGGCAACCCAGGGTCGGGTGCAGGCTGGGATTAGGGAGTGGTGTGCTGGTGAAGAGCTGATCTGGAGCTGGGGTGAGTCAGAGTGTTACCAGTCAGGGACAGGGAGAGGGATGGAACTCGGGGGTCATCACCAGTCACACTGACGAGTGAAGAGAGAGGCTGAGAGGCTAAGCAACTTCTTCAGGGATTTCTGGTTGGGGCGAGGAGGAGCTGACATGTTCCTGAGTGTGACACTCATGCTCTGTCCATCAGTACTTGTGCCACCTCCGGCTTATGTGCCAGAGACTGGTGGCCAGGGCTTCCCTCTGCAATCAGGCTGGCCTGTGTGTTAACTGCCTCACCAATTGCTCCTGGGTGACCCTTGGCAGTTACTCACCCTCTCTGACCAATCTCATTGGAAAAAATAGAATGCGCTGTAGGATTTTTCTACACACATCTAAAGTGCTTGGAACAGGATATGGTTTAATAAAAGCATAAGAAATATCAATTCTGTTGATGATGAAATGTGTATTTTGTGCAAGGCTTAGAGTATATTTTTCTATTTCTATTTGCTGCACTGCCAAGAACAACCCATTACTTTTGGATAAATTATTTGTTGAGTTAAAAAAAAACCAAACCTGACATGTAGGAAAGTGTGATGGTGGAAATTGTATCTCAAGGATAATAGTATCTTCATATGCAGGATGTTAGAGTGCAACTTATCCTCGGTCAGTTTCAGCTGAGGCCTGAGATGAATGAGAACAGGCCTCCCCAGATTCCAAAGGAGGGGTCTGATGCCAAACAGGACTTGAAAAGGTGGTCAGATTCACCCTCCCAACCCTTACCTGGCCACCAGGTGAGCAGGAAATTGCTGACTTGATGGAGGATTTCCTTGGGGTCCTTGTCTATGTCCCAGGAACCTGTTCTCTCTGTGAAAAGCATGCATTATGGAGAGAAGGAGGATCCTTTCCTCTACCTCAGGTCAGATGAGGGAGCATCCAGGGACTGCCAAGAGTTTCCTCAATGCCGTCCACAGTGTGCTAGTGTCTGACACATGCTAAGGACTCCCAAGAGAGAGGCTGAGACTGGAACTCAGGGTAGGAGACTGGGCTGATAGTTACCTGCTCTGCCTGGGCCGTTGGGACAAGAATGCATGTTCCTGAGCCAGGCATGAGGGTCCTGCCTCAACAGTGCCAATGTGAGGGTACCGTCACTCCTGCCCCAAGGAGTACCCAGCTACACACGGATGAAAAGATCAAAGCAACAGACACTGGGGACTCCTAAGGAAGGGGTGAGGGTTAAAAACCACCTGCTGGGCACCATGCTCACCATTTGGTTGATGGGTTCAGTAGAGGCCCAAATCTCAGTTTCAGATGATACACCCACATGACAAACCTGTGCATGTACTCCAGGAAGTTAAAATAAAAAATAAAAACATTGTTACAGTGTAAAGAAACACACACACACACACACACACACACTCACACGTGCGCACATGCACATTCTCTCTCTCTCTCACACACACACACACACACACACACACACACACACACACACACATATACATACACAGTAATATACAACAATCAAAATGAAACAAAGCAAAGCAGTGCCCAGAGGCTGGTGTTATCCTGCTACCCAGGAGCTGGTGCTTCTCAGAGGCTTGAATTACCCAGGAGCTGGTATTATCGAGGAGGTGGTTCTACTCAGGAATTGGTGTTACCTAGGAGATGGTGTTACCTAGGAGCTGGTGCTACCCAGGAGCTGGTGTTACCCAGAGGCTAGTGCTACCCAAGAGCTGGTGCTACCCAGACACTGGTGTTACTCAGGAGCTGGTGTTACCCAGGGGCTGGTGTTACCAAGGAGCTAGTGCTACCCAGGTGCTGGTGGTGCCCAATACCTGGTGTTACTTAGGAGCTGGTGTCACCCAGGGACTAGTGTTACCCAGGGCCCACCCGGTGACTGTAGGGAAGGCCTGCCAGAAAGTGGCAGAATGTGCACAGAGGGCTTTGTGACCACGTCAAGGACATGGCTGGTGTGTGTCTCCAGCAGTGGGGCCTGTAGGACTCAGGAAGGACCTCGAGAGAAAGACACTCCATGCTCACGGGTCGACAGCACTGACCTGTGTCGGCCCCAGCTGGCCATATCTCCTCTCTCTCCTCCCCTCTCCTCCCTCTGTTCTGCTGTTACATGAGAGGCCCAGGAACTGGCAGGAAATAAAAGAACCAGCCATCCTTTTTTTTCCAAGGGCTTTCTGTTCGAATCAGGCCTGAGCTAAGGGAGAGATTCACATTAAGTGAAGTGTGAGGTTTCGACAACGACACTGGACTGGATGCATTTCTTTGTAGAAACGAGCACCTTTTTGACTCAAGGTGGCCAGTGGTCCTTTCATTATTCCAGAATGACAGAAAGGTCCATGGTCTGCTGTTTCCATCCAGTGGTGAGCAAAGGGCATGTCCTACAGAGCAGATTAGAACACGCCCCAGGGCAAAATAATAACAGTGCCTGAAGTTGCATCCTTGAGTTTTGCTTGTTCAGTGTGAGAGTTCACTAAATACCCAGTTCGGAAATTGGTATTGGATAGCGTGAGGCTAAAGCTTTGCTTTGGAGTTTGAAGGGGGAAGGCCCTCACACATGCTGAGACTGATTGCCTTGATCTTCAAGTTGGAAACCAAGGTATTTCAGGAGCGGAGGCCGGCAGGTGTAATCCTAGAGCCAGAGGGGAAACTGAGCTCGCTGTGGCTGGGGGAGGGTACAAAGTGGCACTGTTGGGGAAGTGGGGCCTGTCTCTGGTCTGTTGCTTCTGAGTAGGGCTCATGACAGCTGTGCTCGCATCCCCTGGAGACAACCACTTTTGAAGAAATGTTCACATGGCATCAGGCTTTGGACTATTTATGGGGAGCAAAGCACTTCACTCAAATGCAGCAAAGAAGAGAAACCAGGGCCATCTCCTGGTGCTGTTTGCTAGTGAGGGCAGCCGCTGAGTATTATCATCCCACAGACCCCGAGGCGAAGTTTGGGGCTGGGAATGAGGCCACCGTCCCCTAAGAAGAGCCTGGGCTTTCCTACAGACGCCAGCGTGCCTGCAGGCTCAGGGATGTGAGGGCTGCATTGGGGTGGTGGGGCTGTGGGCACCTTGGAGGGGATGGAAGTCTCCGGATTTGAGTGGGGAAGAGGCAGGGCAGGGGATGATGCTCTGGCCTACCCTCCAGTTTATTCGAGATAGTATTTTTAAAGCTTTTATGTTTGTAGAGCTCTTCCAATAACTGACTTTATGCATTTCTATGGCATCCATGCCCCAACTCACTGTGCTTCTTGATGGCAGACACAGGAGGATGTTCTACAGGTCACGTTGCTCCCCAGGGTCAGGTCGATGTGGGTAAATCTTGGGCTGCAGTTGTCTCCCAATTCCTAATTCATACACTAACCTTCAGTGCTGTGTTACTGTGGGGTAAGTGGGTTTCTGGTGATTTATGGACAGTACTTGAAAATTTAATGGTGTTTTTTTTTTTTAAGTTGCCTTCTGGTTTTGGCAAGGATGCAAGGTTTTTTCTTAATGGATTGAATTAAACTTGCTTAAGTAAAAAGAGTCAAAATGAAAAGGCATCAAGTGAAAGTGGTCCTGAGATATGGCAGGAACTGTGTGACAGGGACTGGACACACAACATTAGGAACCAGTGCTCTGAGACTGACTGGCCAAAACACAGAATTATACTTGTATCGAGTCCTCTGAATAGTGTTTTTGATGTGTCTTGTGGGTACGTCCTGGCTTCACAACTAGATGATTAACCCTTTGCGGACCAGGGCTGGCCTTGTATGATCCAAGTGTTACGGGTTGAGAGTGTATCCCTGAATTCATATGTTGAATTCCTAGTCCTCATACCCCAGAATGGGGTCTTTACAGAAGGAAGCAGGTTAGAATGAGGTCTTGGGGCTGGGTCTTAGCTTTCCTGGCCATAACCCTATGCAAAGGGGAAACGCCATGTGACATGGAGACAGTTGTCCACATGCCAAGGAGAACAGCCCCAGAGCAGCCCTCAGAGAACAGCCTTGCCACCACCTCGACCTTGGCCTTACAGGCCCCGGGACTGAGAGACTACTCCTTCTGTTGTGTGAGCTGCCCAGCTTGTGGCACTTTATTGTGGCAGCTCCAGCAAATGAATACAGCAGGTTCGCACATAAATACTGAGAATAACTGGACAGAAATTCTCAAGCTGAACAGTAAGAGCTTCTTCCCGTGAGAGACTGATCAATGTCATCCCAAGTTTCAAGTGGGAAATGCCCCCTCTCAAGCCTCAGGCTCGTCTCTGGAGGCCCTTCTCCCTCTGTCTACTTCAGCAGCCTTTCCTACCCAGCTCACCCCCTTCTGCGTGCAGGCACCTTCTGGTGGGTCCCCTTGTATATCTGTGCCCTCAATGTCTGGACGTTGCCACCCTGATTCATGCTGAGACCTTCCTCCTTTGCACCAGGCCTTGGGATTGAACCAGGATTGCTTTTTAAAACATTAACTGCTGTGTGGTTTTTGTTGTTTTTTTAAACTTCTGACCAGAAACGAATTGTTACTTTTAGAAGTGACAACCACCACCAGAGAGGAAGAGACTGGTTGGAATTCACCACCCTGCCCTTAATTAAAGATGCTGCTGCCTCCCGCTGAACTGGGACCAGGAGTGTCTTCAGGAGCCTGAATCTGCATGGAGTTGGGTGGGCTGTTGTTAGCAGGGTTCCCAACATGGCATTGGTGCTGTTTGTGGTGTGCCAGCCTTCATGGTGCCATGGACTCCGTGATCTCACAGGCTGCCACATCTGAACCTTGTGTGGATTCTCAGTGCCTGGTACTAATTTGCTGAATCAACGAGAATTTTTGAAGGCGAGTGGAGACTCAGTGTCCTGTGGGCTGCCCTTGCACTTGACAGATAGTGGAGTCCCGTAACATGGACCACCTGGAATGTTCTGTCTTGCTTAGATTTACGTCTTGTTGTTTGGAAAGTGCTGTAGTCCTGGCCTGGGTTTTTAGGACTCTGTGGCTCCTGTGTTCAAGGGAGCTTGAGGAATTATTTTCAATGGTTCAAGTACTGATCTGGTTAGACATGGCAGGCTGACAAAAACTTCCTCCTTTTTGCCGCTGTCTCTTAAAGATCTATTTCTGTGGGTTAGGTGGGATACATATGATCATTTTCTAGAATCCAGTCTAAGCTTAAACCACTTTGTCTATTTTTAAGTTCTCTCTGTGAATGAATTTTAAAATCTTGCTGCTGGTGCACTGACAGGCAAGTCCTGCTGAGGCGTATACTTCCTGTTACTCTCAGGGTGTCCAGTTACTAATGAAACCTTTCACCCCCAAACATGTCACATGCATTCTTCTCTTAAAGTGCGACCTGGAGCAGTGGAGGTATTTACAAATCCCAGTATCACCCAGTGATAACATCCAGCAGACTGGGGCAGCATGCCTGCTTTTTCATGATGCAACCCCGCACAGTGACATCACAGTCTATGTGGTAAGATCACCCTGCACAGGCTTGACATGAGCAATTGTTGTGAGGAATCATTTGTTGCTCTGGGAAAAACGTTTACCTGTGACCTGTTGCCCATACTCCAGTCTTAGATTGAGACACTCTCTTCCAAGCCAGGGAACTGACCTGAGCAAATCTTCTGTGATTCCTGTGCCAGGTTTTGTGGGCACTACACAGTCTTTTCCTTCAGGGGACTTGCTGTCTGATGCACTGGAGTAGTGACTCAGGACCAAGGCTGGAGCTCTGTTACTCATGAAACTCTTCACCTCCAAGGAACCATGGTACTCTTTATTATTGCCCTCATGCCTGAGGGATGCTGTAGAGCCTCCCCACTGTTGCAGGACATAGAAGCCACATACCTTGATGATACAGCAGAAATACTCTGTGGAGCCGAAGTCAAAAAGAGTCAGCTGGAGGCTTTCTTAGCCTGTCTTTGAGACAAGAAAAACATGGAACCAACTCAGATGCCCATCAAAAGTGGATTAAAAAAAATGTGGTATACAAAGGTGCCAAAAACGTATATGCACATTTTAAGAGATGTTATCTATGTATTACCGTTTCAAGTTGAATCAAATTATGGTAGCAATGTGTAGAATGATGCTCACTTAATCATGCTTCTGTCATTTTCTTTGACTGTCTTGTCTATTGCATGGTGATGCTAGCATTCATTTGATTAATGCCATCTTTTAAGCAAACATCATACTTAAAATGTATGTACTTTTTTGGCACCCCCTGTAAATACATGGTGGAGTATTACACAGCTATAAGGGAGAACAAAATCATGGCCTTCGCAGAAACTTGGATGCGGTAGGAGACCATCATACTAAGTGAACTATCACAGCAGCAACGAAATACCACATGTTCTCACTCGAAAGTAGGCCCTGAATACCAGTCACACTAGCACAAGGGTGGGGTTGGCAGTCTCTGAGCATGGCTAGGGGAGGAAGGCAGGGAGGAGGGAGGAGGGCATGTGGCAACACACTGTATCTGGTCCACTATCAGGGGGAGTGAGGGCCACCCAGAAGCCCAAACTTCACCTGCATGTAGCCTGCTTATGTAGTAAATCCTCACTTGTGCCCTACAACTCTAAAATTAAAAAAGAAAGAACTTGAGAGGCCCTGGGAGCTTTGGCAATCTGAGCTGGCTAGTTGGCCAAGTGCATCAGCCTGAAACAGCACCCGCGCACTGTCTGGCAGATGGAGGGTGTTGGGCATATCTTGGTTTGCCTGGCCTTCATTTCATTTCCTGGGAGGACTTGATTCAAGAGTCAGGGTAGGCACAGCCCAAGGAGAGAGCTGTGAAGTCCTGGGTTTTAGACCCTACAGGGACCTTTGAGCTTACTTGTTTAATTCTGTTACATCCTCGTCAGCAGCACAGAGGGTCAGAAACTCGCTCTGGTTTTCATGGCCTGCTAGTGGAAATGTCAGCACTAGAACTCAGGCTTCCTGATTTATGAAGACTCCCTGTGTTCTCTGTTTTGCATTGTCTGCTTTTTCCAGAGTCTTTCTAGTCATGCGCTCTGTTCAGTTTTGTGTTGATAAACTGATTTTCTCTTTCAAACAAAACAAAACAAAACAAAAATCCCTGGTTTGTGATATTTGTATATGTCTGTGGCATAAATACTTCCACCATGGCCAATTCAGGCACTAACAGTCTAACCACCAGCTTGTGAGTCCCTGCAACAGCTAACAGCAGGCCCTGGCACACCATGTACTGTGTTTCCTGTCTATTCTTTTTGGCATTGTTGTAGCACAAGTGACCAGTGCCTTGTGAGATAGGCAGGCTGGTACAATTGTGGAATTAATGTCCAGCATTCCCCTGATTCAATTCTCTCTGGAAATCTCTGGATTTTTCTGGAGTTAACATATGGTAATAAACATTGACTGCTAAGGGGGATGTCTCCTTTGGTTCTGAAGCATCTTGACATGTGTTATGGGACTTGGAATTTGCTGTTCATAAAGATTCTGCTTCTGCTCTGAATCTTGAGAGAAAGTCTGGGGGAGGCATGTAGAATTTCCAATTCATCTATCATTTATTCATTCATTCCCCATTGTTCATGTTTGACTGTTACCACTGCATCACACCTAGCCTGGCCCTCCTCCATCTTACTATATTGTGTTGAGTGTTGAAAGATGAGGGTGGGAGGGGTGAGGGGCTGGGGTGAGATACTGGGGATAGTGTCATAAAAGTCATGACTGCTTAGGGAGCTGCAAGCTTAGAGCTGGGAAGGGCCTAAACATGACCATCATGCCCTTGCTGTGGACAAGGACTCTCAAGGACAGCAGAAATCCACACATAACAACAGGTGTTGGGGAAATCCACATGTAACCACACAGGTGCTGGGGAAATCTACACAAAACCACACAGGTGTTAGGGAAATCTACACATAACCACAGGTGTTAGGGAAATCCACATGTAACCACACACGTGCTGGAGAAATCCACAAGTAAGCACACAGGTGATGAGGAAATCTACACATAACCATAGGTGTTGGGGAAATCCACATGTAACCACACACGTGCTGGGGAAATCCACAAGTAAGCACACAGGTGTTGGAGAAATCCACAAGTTAGCACACAGGTGTTGGGGAAATCCACATGTAATGACAGGTATTGGAGAAATCTACATGTCACCACACAGGTGTTGGGGATATCTACATGTAACCACAGGTGTTGGGATCATCGTTTGTGATCCTTGAGATTCGATGTTCTCTTTGGTTACACCAATTTCCCCACATAGTGCCATGTTCCTGGCCTGTGACTTCAGATGGAATGCATCTTGAATTTTCCACAGGACCTTTTGATCACATTGAGGAGTGGGACGTAGATCAGAGGACCAGAATGGAGGATGGCCTCAAGCCCTTTCAGCCTCCTGCATCTGGTAACACAGATGTTGTCAGGGGAGGACTGGGAACGTGCTGGATGAGGTGAAACTTAGGGCTGTTCGGAAGACTTGTCTTGAGTTTCACACACTCAGTAGGAAGCTTCAGCATTGAGACAGAATCAGTTACAGTTTTGCACTGAGAGGAAGACATGGCTCTGAGGTGAGTTTTCAGCTCAATTCAGTAAGTGTTTAGCTCTGCAGTGTGCTGGGTGGGTGAGGCTCTGGGAACACACAGATTAAGCAGATGATGAAAACGCCAGCTTTGTTCTATGGGACCACATAGCCTGTGAAGGAGAGACACGTGAGCAAATGCCTTCGAAGTGGTTTATCTATGTGCGCACATATGAGGGCAGGAAGGGCCCTGTTCAGTGTCTTGTTTTCGTTTGTTGGTGTGGGCTTCATGGGGAGAGCACTGAGTAAGGAGTCCAGCCACCTGGGTCCTATCCCACATGGCCACCCTTTCCCACTGTGACCTGGTGCAGGTTGTTCAGTACATTCTCTATGTGCTGGGGAGAGGAGGGATGGTGAGGCCTCCTTAAAAGTTCCTGGAAGGATGAAATGAAAGTCAACAAAAGTATCTTGAATGTATTGCCTGTTGTGTAAGTGCAAGTATACATTATTTTCACTTTGCTAGCAGGTAATTTTTTGAACCAGAAAACTCCTATTCTTTGACTAAGCTCCACATATAAGCATTTGTTACCAAGTATGTATTGAGTATATACTTGGTGTAGGTACACCTCCAGATCCTGGGATATGGTCGTGACCCACAGTGTATCCCTGCTTGTGGAGCTTACAAATTCCAAAAGGAAAGACAGAAAATAACCAACACAAATCTCAGCCTTTCATGTTAGTGCACAGCAGATCATCAAAACAGGATGAATTGGTAGAAATGATTGGGCAGACTTTAGGGTCAGGAATGCCCTCCCTGAACGGGAATGTTTAAGCTGAGAGAGACGGAATAAGCCAACATCCGAGGTGGGAATGTTCTAGGCAGAGGGCATGGTCCTAGCACAGCCCTCGGCAGGAGCAGCAGGAGACCCGAGTACGGCGGCGAAGGGAAAATAGGACACATGGGGCCAGAGAAAAAGGCCACAAGAGAGCTTTGCCAGCCGCATGAGGAGTTCGGGTTTTATCCAAATTGTGGAGGCCAGTGGAGGATTGTGCACAGGAGCGTAAAGTCTGACTTTTTATAAGATCATTTTGTCTACTGGTGGAAAATGGCTTACAGGTCAGCTGTGTGTCAGGAGCAAAGAGGGTTTGCAGGCCTGTGTGCCCACAGGAGACGTGTTGACAGAAGTGGACTGTGTGCAGGGTGTTATCGAAGGTGTCATCAATAGAACCCTCTCATGGCTTGAAGTGGTGTGGGAAACAGAAGGATCAGGGATGGTTCCTGAATCTGGGACCAGAGGAGCTTGACTAAATGAAGGAAAAGTCATTGTGGGAATGAGGAGACAAAGGAATTGAGAATTGTTGTGGCCTGTCAAGGTGGATATCCTAGGAGCCATCCTGGAAGAGGTTTCAGGAAGCAGGGAGGCAGTGCTGTGAATCTAGAGTCTGGGAGTCATTGACAAGTAGATGAGCTGGAGGGGGTGACCATGAGGGAGTGTGTGCACAGAGGAGAGAAGGGGGTCTTGGTGGAGGACAAGCAGAGAGGAGTCACAGGGGAGAAGGCCACGAGGAAGAGATATCCTGGAAGCCATGGGAACATAGGAGTCATCATGTGGGAAGAGGTCCAGCAGTGTATGAGTAGAGCAGTGACCACTGGGCTCAACAGGTGTGAGGGGCGATTGTCTTGTCCTGACGGGGTTGCTGGGGACAGAAGTTAGTGGGGCCTGAAGTGGGCCAAGGAGAAAGAGTGAAGTGAGGAAGAGACCATTTCTGTTGATAGTTCGCTTCAGAAGTGGCCATGAAAGGGCAAAGCTGTGGGAGTGCCGGTTGAAGGTACCTGGCCTGTTTGCATGCTTATGGATGTGACCCAGAAGACAGAGTTCAATAACACACTGGTGATGTGATGCACAGGGGTGTGACCACAGAATACCCGTCCTTGAGGGGCACAGGCAGATGGAACTTTGAGCATGAGTCGAGCGTGACTTCAATAGGAGCAGAGCCAGGATTCCAGTATAGTCAGAGGATGCAGGGAAGGTGCGGCAGGGGAAGGGTAGACCTGACCGTGAGGACATACGTTTGCGGCCTCTGTTTTCATGCATGTAGAGGTCGGGGGAGGCAGAGGAGGGAGACAGACATATGATATGGCCACCTAGGAAGAAGGAAGGCAAAGGCCCCAAAACAGGAGGCAGGCTGCCTGCAGTGTTGAGTCCTGTCAAGAGGCGTGGTCACAAGTCTAAGTAAGAGCAGTGAGTTTGTTTTTGTTTTTCTACCAGCTGGGCTGCAGCTGTGGGCTAAGTAGTAGCTGATTTATTTATTTTTATTTTATTTTATTTTTTTGTTATAAAGATGTGGGGTACAATTCAGGGTTAGGTATACAAACGTTGATTATGCAGGTACCTTGTTGATGAGGTATGCCCCTCCCTCCCCTAGCAGTTTCCCTCAACTGCCAATCCTACCCACCTCCCTCCAGCAGTTTCCCACTACTGCCAATCCCTTTCTTATAATATTATGATAATTGTTCAAGGTCCGCTTATGAGTGAGAACATATGGTACTCTGTTCTTTGTTTCTGTGATAGATCACTGAGTATGATCAACTCCAAATCCATCCAAATTGCTGTGAAGTCCATATATTTGTCCTTCTTTATGGCTGCATAATATTCCATTGTGAAACTTGTCTCACTTTTACCCACTTTTTAATGGGGCTGTTTGTTTTTCTCCTTTCAGCATGTTTGAGTTCCTTGTAGATCCTCGATGTTAGGTCTTTGTCAGATGTACAGTTGGCAAATATTTTTTCCCATTCTGTGGCCTGTCTCCCTGCTCTCTTGATGGTTTCTTTTGCTTTGCAGAAGCTCATCAGTTTGATGAGATCCCACTTGTCTATCTTATTTCTGATAGTATAGGCACGTAGAGTTCTGATGAGGAATTGGTTGCCAGTTCCAATTTCCATAAGGGTGTCTCCTGCATTTTCTAGTTTGAGGTTTTACATTTAGGTCTTTGATCCATTTGAAGTTAATTTTTTTGTATGGTGATAGGTAGGGGGCCTGTTTCAATCTTCTGCATGTGATCAGCCAGTTTTCCCAGCACCATTTAGCAAGTTTTCTTTTCAAAATGAGTCTTACTCTGTCAATCCATACCTCATGGCTCCATCCAGCCTGGAGCCCCAGCATGAACCCTTTTCATGGTTTCCTGTTGTGCTTAGAGTAGACTTGGATCTTGGGTGACCCTATGGTGTCTTGCACATCAGCTTCTGCCTCTCTCTGCAGCCTCAATTTGGAGCACTCCCATTCTTGGTCTTTTACCTCTAGTCATCATATCCTTTCTACATGCTGGCCCCTCTTCCTGCAGCTGTCCTTGAACCCCTCATACCTCCTAGGACATTTCACTCTTCCTTCAAATGTCAGTGTACTCAGCATAGTCTTAATGTACTCCCTCTTTCTACTGCCCAAGTCCAGGTCAGGCTCCTTGGTGATACACCCTTACCAAACCACATTGCCTTCTCACATGTATTTTCTGTGTGTAATTAAAATCTAACTTTTTAAAATAATTATTTGAATAATGCTTATTTATTCCAAGCCACTCTAAGCTTTATCACAGAGCAGAGACCACGCCACGCTTGCTGTTGCTTGTCTTTATGTCTTCAGCATTTGTCTTGGGTCTATTGACTGATTGAGTGAAGGCACAAACTTCTGTTAATTCTTTAAGATGGAGATAATGACTATTTCACAGGCACTTGAAGGTCCGAGGGTAATAACAGTACAGGAATGAAGGGCAAAGGAAGAGGAGCCTGCAAAGAAGACCGGGGGGTCATCTGTGGAGTCATAGGCACAAGAAGAATTCATGTGTGATGGAATCCTTGGGCAGGCATGCATCAAGAAGCATAGCGTAAACAGTGTAGGTACCCAAGGGGCTACTCGCAAAAGGGTCAATGGATGCGTAAGGGAGGAGCCTGGATATAAAGTGTCTCTTGCGTAGAAATACAGTTTTGATATTAGAATCTGTGCTGAGAATTTATTTGGATTTGGATAAAAGGAAAAAGTCACACAAGCAATGTTATTTTGAAAGTACATCAAAACTACTCAAGCTGATAGACAGTACTGATTATTTTTTATCACCTCAAAACAGTCACAGAGTGGGAATAAAGCAGAGATGAGGGTTTGAGCAGGCTAGACATCTTCTCATTATCCTCTTTAGCTACAGGTATAGCAAATACGCTCATGACCCATCTTGAAAACTATTTTTAGAAGGCAAAGTATGGAATGAATGGAATGAATGGTCAGAATTTTTTAATGTGAAACTACATGAGTTCAGTAGATGGGAAGCATAAAGTACTGAAGGTGTCTGACTCTCCTGTCTGATGGGTGCTTAGGATGAGCTCGGATTTTAGGAGGATATGTCACAATGCCTTATGCCTTATAAAAAACTTACGTAATTGTCACATTTTATTCTTGTCATAATTCTGTGAGGCAGAAGTTAGCTTTTATGTTTTGAAGGTAAAAAATTTCAAATCAGGGAGATGAAATAAGTAATTGTAGATCCAGAGTTTACTTACAGAATTGTAGATCCAGAGTTTACTTACCCATTTCTAAAATGTCTACCCAAATTCTACCCTGGGAATGTAGGTTTTAAATAATCTGCCCATGCTCATCTTATGCGTATCAAGCAAACACAAGGATAGGTACTAGCTTAAGTGAGCCCCTGGGAAAATTCTGTTGAGTTTTCCTGATTACTATGGCTCAGGAATGTCAGGGGCAGGCAAGGAAGCAAATACAGAAGCTGTGAAGTATGTAAGATAGTGGAAATGGTGGAACTAAAGATGAATTAGAGAAGCAATTTCCTTTTAAAGACATTCATATACATTTGTCCTGAGGTATCACTGAGGTGTTGGTTCCGGTACCCTCTTTAAATACTAACATTCATGGATGCTCAAATCTCACAAAATGGTTTAATGTTTGCATATAACCTATGCATGTCCTCCCACATACTGTAAATCATCTCTAGATTACTTATAATACTTAATACAATGCTATATACCACTTTAGTCACATGGATTAAATGTAGCACTTGGCATGTGGCAAATTCGTTTTGTTTTTTACAAATTTGTGGAATTTTCTTTTCTTGAATATTTTTGATCCAAGTTTGGTTAAATCCCTAGATGTGAAACCCACAGATGCAGAGGTAAACTGGACAATTTTGAAAACATGTTGGTTAACAAATAATATCTGTGGAAATTGCAGTACTCATAAGTTTAACCTGAAGGAAATCTAGAGTGTCCTCATGAGGGATGTTGAACTTGAGGACTTGCCCTGTTAGCCATTTAATTTTTCTTTTAATCTACTTGGTTTTTAATCTCATCATCTACTATTTAACTTTTATGTTTTAATAGCTTATGCTTGCTTATTATTCCTGGTAATCTTCCAGTATGTTTGTTTTAATTAATTTACTGTATTTTTACTGCCTCTAGCTTTCTGTAGCCACAATCCAAGTAGAGTATTTAGTAACTCCTTCAGCAGACAGACATCAAGTGTTGGTGCTTTGATGAGTTTTATACTTGTCATCTGAATTACAACACTTAAGTATCTGACCTTAGCCTGATGATAGCTGCATGCCACTTGTTCCCTAGAAAGTACTGATGGTCAACTCTTATCCCAAGCATGAAGGAGAAAAGTGTTATTTTTAGAAGACAATTTCATAGATCTAGTTTTGAACCAGTATTCTGAGTGTCCCAACTCTTCCAAGAGCCACGTTAGGCAGAAGATGATTTCCTCAACTCCTCATAAAATCACTTTGAAGGCCATTATGTCTACTGAAAAACAATATTAGGGATTCCAAGACATTCTAAAATTTTCCCAAAATCTATGTGAAGCTCTGTGATCTAGAGTTGAAGCCTGGTTTTCAAAATATGATCTGGGTCCCTGAGACTCTTTCAGATGTAAGATAAAAACTATTTTCATGAAAATACTAAGATGCTATTTGATTTTCACTCACTTTCTCTTATGAGTACACAGCAGAGTTTTTCATAGGCTATATGGCATGATGATGTCACCACTTTGACAACCGTGGAATAGATGTTTTTATATTGTGTTTTATAATTTTCGAAAGTAGTGGGTTCAGGATCTAAATACATTCATTTTCAAAGATTAACTCAGTTTTTTCTCAGTATTTCTATTGTGCTGTTATGATAATTCTTCAGTTTTACTTCCTCTAATCTCTGAATCCTCATCATCCAATAAATTTCTCTTTTGAAATTCTGAAGTTTTCTTCATATGTGGAAACACATCAAGAATAAGTAAACTTTATTATCTTGGTTTGTAATAATACTTTTGAATTGTTTTTGAAATACTTTCTAAACTTGAAAATATCATATAAAATTGTTACTTTAGAATGTTATGCTATTTCATTTTAAAATGAAAGACATGGTTTAAATAAATCTATACTTAGTGACACGTTGTTGAATTAAATAAGGGAAATTGGAAGACTTGCTTTCTCAACACATGACTGTCCACCTATATTTTAAGGTGTTGGGAAAGATGATACTATCATATCACAGAGTTTACTTGACTCATGAAAGGGAAAAATAGACTTCAGATAATTCAGTAAAACTATACACAAGAAATGACGATAGGATGAAGCTGTCTTTTCTGCCTTTATAGGTGTTAATGATTTACTTCATTGCGTCTTGTACAACAGAAACTTTGGAATAGTATTGTGGTGACAGCTAAGTTGCATCATCATATTGAATTTTTAAAAAAGAGGACAGAGGGTGTGGGGTGTTGGGCATTTTAAAAAATAGATAAGATAATCTCATTAAAGTCAAAAAAAGTTACAGCTTTTCTAACTAAACATGAAAAACGACTGAAGTATTTAAAGGCTAAGCTATCCTGTTGCATTGGCTGAAGAGCATGCACAATACCTGGGAAGCTGATAAAGTTTTGTATAGTTCACCTTCCTGAGTGCTCACTGCATGGAAAGTCAGTAAAAGGAAGCACTGCAGGGCTAATTTTCAACAACACAGTAACACGTGCAATAAAGATTTGGTAGCAAACGTGAAGACTAGGTTAATATAACATCTATAGAATTGTACTTCACTTTACTTGTACTTTGAGGATGAATCTACTGACAGGATTAACTTGCAGTTTTGCTTTTATTCAACCAGGATTAGCATCAACTCAGTGTTGAAGATTTTCTTTTATGCAAATGACTGGCAACAAACACAAGTGGTGTGGAAATTTTCAAAATATTGAATGAGTCCTTAGAATCTCATGGCTTATCCTGAAACAACTCAAGAATGTCCTCAATGAATCTGTAAAATTAGCGTTTATTATTATTATTATTATTAGTGAAATTACTGTTTGTATTCATCTTGACCTTGATTATGTGTCTTCTAAGATCTAGGATAGTCCCTAGTGTGTGCTTCCATTCCCAGTCACATGCAGTGTACTACACTTAATCCATGTGAAAGAAGTGATGTTTAGCATTCTATTAGGTATTATAAGTAATCTAGAGATGATTTACAGTATGCGGAAGGATGTGCATAGGTTATGCAAATACTAAGCCATTCTACATAAGAGACCTGAACATCCATGGATTTTAGTATTCAAAGGGGGTCCTGGAACCAACCCTTTACTGATACCCAGGAACAAATGTATATGAGAGTCTTTAAAAGGAAATTGCTTCTCTAATTCATCTTGAGTTTCACCATTCCCATTATCTTACATACTTCACAGCTTCTATATTTGCTTGTCTGTCTGCTTATGACATTCCTGAGCTATAGTAATCAAGAATACTCAACAGAATTTTCCCAGGGGTTCACCTAATCTAATATCTATCTGAGTAGGCATTTTTAAAAAATTATTTAATTATTTAGTCCAGCACCCTAGCCTGATTTTTTTTTTCAGGTGATCAATGTACCACACTTCTGAGAAACAATGGTATCTTTTGTGTACACTTCTGACCTGGCCTGAATTTCTGCCAGCGGAGAACTTACCAGCCTTCAAAATCATGTCACTCTCACTCAATAATAAACACTCCCAAGACCTGATCACAACACCTCTTCTTCTTAGTACTCATTCTGAATGATGCCATCATTTTGTCTACATTCAAAATCAACTTCAAGCCAGAGTGACAGCTTTATCTTTATTTCAACATTTTTAGATTATGATTTTATCTGACCTGGGTTGACAAGAATTAATTCCTAAACAAAACTTAGGCTTTCAGCTTTCCTGAAATCCCATGTAAGCCATAATTGCTATCAAAGACTTCAAAAAATTGTAATGAAAAATTTAATTCTGAGTCTGTTGTGAAGCTGATAGCAGATATTGACTTTGGATGAGCTCACTGGATTTTTCTTATTGAATATATTGGGCACAATTCAAGGTACACATTCATTCCAGAATGTACTTGATAAAAATAAAAGGTCTACATCTCTCAGAGGGACTTGGACACATACTCTATCCTCAGTTACAGAATAACTGTTTTCAAAAATTAAATATTCCTAGTTTGTTTGCAGTTCTTGTTCATGTACGGTACTTGTAAATCTTCAAGGTTGTGTTTAGCAAAAAAAAAAAAAAAAAAAAACCTCCTAGAAGTGTCAGTTCATTCTCAATGTAAAAAATTTTCACAGCTATAATTTTATACAAAAAGTTTGGGGGGCGAAATAGAGCATTAATCCCTTTCATTAACATTATGCTTGCATTTGAATTTAACTTTTAAGAGAGATAAAGATGACATAACAACATCGAACTGCCAAAAAAACAAAAACAAAAATAAATATAATAATTTATTTCAATATTGTTTTGAAATAGTTCCACCTTTAAATTATATGAGCTATAACATTTGTATTTTTATTTCGTCAAAAAAGGTGGTTGTTGAAGTACCTCATAATTTATTTCATCTGCTATATTGATTGTCTAGTTTTAAAGTATCTAACAGCAATTACTCACTGAGTATTTGTGCTGAAATGTTGCGAACACCAACAATGACATTTTCCTTAGAAAGTAACAGTGTCTGAAAAAGAAAGGAAGATTGTTACACAGCCTGGGCCTGTTTTGGTGCCAAAATATAGAACAAAAAAAGGTAGAGTCCATTTTGGGGGGTGATAACCATAATGAGGTCAGTCATAAACATACTGATATGGAGACAGTTCTGTAGTATGTATGATAAAAGATCCAATGGGCCACAAAAAATAAGATCTAGAGCTCAGAAGAAGTCTGGACTGAATATCTTTATTGGTGAAATGAGCTAGAGATGATTTTTAGGTATAACTTGCTCATACCACCAACACCTCCCACAGCTCCTGACCCTGTTGATGAGAATCTGAGGGAGGATATACTCCAGTGTGACAAATCTATCAACACACCGATTGTCTCCTTTTCATGGCTGAGTCATATGGAGCTATTTTTAATCATATTCTCCCTGTTAATTAAATTTGAATTATGAAATAAGAATACAAAATGTGTTTACCCAGCAGAAGAGGAAGTTCAAGGGAAGATGTCACGTGATAGAGTCAAGGCTCTCAGGGCCATAGCAAACCCACACCATGTGTGAATCAAAGTCATAAGTGATCAGAAATTGATTAGCTAGAGAAAGCCAATGAAGACAGGATAGAAGTAAGGGAAGACACTGAGTATGACTGAATCATGTCAAAAAAAAGAATGATAGCATGAATGTGATTATAAGGGAAGAAAAACTCTAAAGTGCGTTTTCTTTTTCTCTTATACAGTCACTCACCACACTTCCAACATCAACTGGGATATAGGAAGAACCAGAGTGATTTTTTTTTCCTACTCTAACTCTCAATACAGATCACCTCTAGTCACCAAAATATGCTGGGATTTCTCTTCTCCAGCAAGCAATTCTGTAGCAGATTCTTCAGCGGACACCAGTTGGGTCAGATCCCACAGCTTGAGAGCTCAATCCCACAGATGCCCCCATCTCAGATGCCAGTAGCAAGCACAGGTTGCTACCTGTGCTTCTAACCAACCAACTATAAATCAGGGTTCCACTGACCTCTCATTAGGTTCAATTAGTTTGCTAAAGTAGCTCAAAGAACTCAGGAAAGTACTTTTCTTCTATTTGTCCATTTATTATAAAGGATATGACAAAAGACTACAAAGGGACAGCCAAATGGAGGAGATGCATAGGGTGAGGCTTGGAAGAAAGGCCAAGGAGCTTCCATGCCTTCTCTGGCTGTGCTGCCCTCCAGGAAGCCTCCAGGACCCTCTATGTGTTCAGCTCTCTGGAAGTTCAATCAAACCTGTTCTTTGGGGTTTCTTGAAGGCTTCATTACATAGGCATGGTTGATTGTATCATTGATCATTGGTTACCAACTCAACTTTCAGACCCACTCACATCAGGGAGTGGGGCTGAAAGTTCCAAGCCTCTAATCATGCCTTGGTCTTTCCAGCAAACAGTCCTCATCCTGAAGCTACCTTGGGGCTACCAGCTACCAGCCATCTCATCAGTACACAGAAAACACTCATCACTTCAGAGATTCCAAAGACTTAAGGAGCAGTATGCCAGGAAACAGGGACCAAGATCAATGATAGATTTCACAATTCACAATGATGAGCTCAACAACAGTGTCCATTTTGGTTCCAAAACCATAGTCCAGTTTCATGACTGTAGGTCCAGCTCAATGATGGGTCATAGTTTGGACTTTGTAGAGTGCATTCTCCTACTAATTTCAGATGCACCTTTGGTTTAGTCATTCATTCAACAAACATTCTTCAGCACTTACTATTGTAGATACTTTGAGGATCAAGAAAGAAAAAGATATAGTTATTGCCTTCAATGATACAACCTAATAGGCAGATAAAAGATAAAAATGATGTGTATTTTATGAGAGGGAGACAAAGTGCTATGAAAATGAAGAGAATACATTTATTTCCAACTGATAGGATGAGAGACGCCTTCATGGATTTGAAGACATTTGACTTGAGCATTGAAGGATTAGTAGAATTTGAACTTGTCAGGGAACGGAGAAAGAATTAAGGTGGAAGAAAAGGCATGAAGAAGTCCTTGGAGATTGAGGCCTGAGGCACATGCTAGAAGGACAGGTACATTGTTGGCCAGTTATTTGAGTGCCTAAGAATTCTGGGTCATTCTTTTGACAGAACAAGAGCCAGAATGCGTCATGATATCTTCTTGGAAATCGTTTTTGGTTTTTGTTGTTTTTTTTTAATTGGGAGCCATGCAAGAGTTTTACATATCTCTCACATGGTAGAAAAGGAGACCTTTCCCTAAATTGTCCATCAGTGGCATGTATGAATGTGTGTGCATGTGTGTGTGTGCGTGTGTGTGTGTTCGTTCATTGTGTAAACTAACTATATAAAACTAGACACCAAAATATTAACTAAGAAAAAAATCCCCAAAACCCCAAAATATTAACTAAATTAATGAATGGTCACACAAGTGTAAACAGATTCAGCTATTTGACCCTGGCCACTTTTGTCTAGTTTATATGCTGAATATGTGAAGACCTTCTATAAAACCACAGTCAAAGCAGTCAAATCAGCTACAGACAACAACCACTAGAGATCTCCTACTCTAAATTTTTTTGCCTGGTCTCTGAGAAAATGTATTATTTGGGAGTAAAAATTAATTTAGATTGAGAATGTTTTTTAACATACTCAGCTGTCTGTACTCTCCCAAATAATGCAGCAAAAAAGTGAATGCATTTCCCCAACTTTAGGAGTCCAAAATACAAAATAGTAATATCAACATATATACACACACACATATATATGAACATAAATAACAATTTACTTAAAAGGTGTAAGCAATGAACTAAGATCAAGAATTTACAAGTGGATATTTTTTATTAATGAAGTTTCCACACTAAGATTCTGTAGGTTTTATGCTACAAAGAAGAGATAGCCCAGAGATGTTATGTGGCAGTCGAATTTACGCCTGGTATGTTACTACAGCTATCAATCAGAGTATCTTTCCAGGTAGAAGATGAAGATGATGATGATGATGATGATGATGATAATGATGATGATCAAACAGATTGAAACATAATTAGCTTCAGTGCTTCTGTTTTGGTTATTTTAGCTAATGAATCTCAGCTAATGAGTCCCCAGAAATAGCTTGACTAAGAAAACCTCCCATGTGTCTCAAAACACATTAATTCTACGTTCTACTCAGTTCTGGAAAAAACAAATTCATCTGTTCTTCACCATCCACCACCTTACCATGCTTAACCAGCATTGGTTTCCATATTTATTTTTAACTTTGTAGGTGTAAAATATAAAAAAACACAGAGGAATGTAGAAGACTATACAATCTTAACAAATGTAAAGATAAAGCAAGCCTGCGTTAGTACTATCTGATCAAGAAATAGAACAATTATCAGCACCCCAGAAACTGCCCTCATGTTCCTCCCTTAACATAACTGCCTTTCCCTTGTTAAGTAATCTTTACCTTATCTTCTGTGAGAGTATTTTCTCCCAAACACTCTCACAGTACATTTTTGTACATTTGACCATTTACATACACATCCCTAAACAATACTGCTGAGTTTTAAATGAGTTGCATTTGATAGATATGTCATCAAACTGTGTCTTTCCATGTTCCTGGATCCTTAACTCATTTTTTTTGTGTTTTCATTCTGTTGCAAGTAGATGTTATTCATTTATTTCCATTGTGTTCATATACCAAAGTAAGTTATCTATCCTAATTACTTATCCTGTAAGAATTGAATATTGTGTTACTTCCAGTTTTTAGCTACTACTAGCAGTTGCTGCTATGAAGATTTTTTGTCTGGAAACCCTGGCACACATGTGCATACATTTCTCTGGAGAATATACCTGGTTGTGAAATTCCTGAGTCACGGATTATCTCTATTGTATTCAACTCTACTAGATAACGCCAAACTCTATTCTAAAATGATTGCACCAGTTGAACTCCTATGAGCAACAAATGAGAATTCTGTTGCTCCACATCCTCACCAATACTTGATATTCTCAGATTTTTTCATTGTTTTGCAAATATGGTGAGTGTGTGGTGATATTTCATGGGGACTTTCATAGCATTTTCCTGATTAGCAATGAAGTTGAACACCTTTCCATATGTTTATTTGCCATTTGAATTTTTCTTTTGTAATGTGCTCAGTAAAGTCTTTTCCATTTTTTATTGGCTTGCCTCCCTTCTTCATATTGGCTTGTAGTAGTTCTTCATGTATTTTGGACACTAATCCTTTGTAAGGCTTATGTGTTGTACATCATTTCTTCCATTGATGACTTAATTTTTTTGTCTTTTGGTGTACAGAAACTTTTTCAGTTAATGTAGTTAACTGTAATAATTTTCTCTTTGTGATTAATTTTTTAATATCTTATGTAAGAAATCCTTTCTCAATTCTAAAATAATGAAGATATTCTCCTATACTACAGAATATTATAAAAGCTTTATAATCAAGACTTTCTAATTTGTCTTATCCTACTGTAGTTCATTTTTTTGTGTATGAGTCTGATCCATTTTCTTAATATTGACCCTGATGTCATTTATATTGCAGTTCCTTTGTATCAAAAAAGTTACAGTTTTATTCAGATCACCTTGGATTCTTTTTTTTTTTACATTTTTGAGCAAGTATGCTTGTCATAGAGATGTCATTGACTAAGATGGGGGAAACTGAGCAAATTTTTAGGAGGGGATCAATTATTTGGTGCTTAATACGCTCAGTTTGAAATACCTATTAGACATCCAAGTAGACCTGATGAGTAAGCAGTTGGTTTCTTGAATGTGGAACTCAGGAGAGGTTGACACTAGAACTATAAATTTAGAACTTCTCAGCATATAGTTGATATTTAAAGCCTCAAGACTGAATACGATTCTTTTGGCAGAGGAGGAGTCCTAGGACTGATTCCTAGAGCACTTCAATAGTAATAATCCAGAAGAGGAAAAGGATCTGTCATAGAAGAGATATCTCATAGGTGGAGCCAGCGAGGGAGGTTAAAAAAAAAAAAGCATGAGAGACAGATCTTAGAAGCCACGTGTTTCTCCTCCCTAGATGACATAACAGCATCAGAGCCACCAGTTATTGATTTTTCTACTATTTTTGGAGTACGTGCCCAAACACAAAACCAAGGATTTAGTAATTTTGGGTCACCATCTGAAGTAGAATCATTTGGTACTTTTTCCTCTCTCCTTTCCTATTCAACATCGTTTTTTAAATATAGAAGGGAATTTTGACAATCTTCAGTGATATTTTATAAATTGGTAAAAAGAGTGAGGATAGTTAAGGTGGGAAGTAGAGAAAACTTTATTCTTCAGGTAGCACTGTGAAGTATTGTTAGTATTTTTGTTTTAGTTCTATAATTAACAAACTGCAGTGATTTTGGCTGGGGCTGGCCAAGAGGAATATCTGTAATAAACTTTCATCTTGTTGAGGGGTCTCTTAGTTCCCTCTCTGTCCACTGTTGTAGTAGAAGTGGTACAGCATAGAGGACATACCCAAGGTGACATGTTCAGACAACATAGGGGTCAAGAGGAATGGCCACTTCACTTCCTTTTGGTGCTGGAATTTTGGGGGAAATTTTGGGAGCTGGTTGAATACCAAATAGGAGAGATGATGGTGAACTGGGGTGATGATGGTGAGAATCCCTGGTTGAGTGCTGTATGTGAGGTATGAGTGAAGGTGACAAGACAGGAGGGAACAATAGGTCAAAGGGAACATGAAAAAAAAAGTTTGCTCTGCAAGTTGAAGGTGGCTCAGAGGACCAGAAGCACTTTTTAAAAATATGCAGCCTGATGAGGACCACTCACTGCATTTCACTACGATTTTTACAGAGCTGTCCAAATGTTTCAACACCTGCTTCACATGAGGGAAAATCCTCTTGTAAACAACAGTGAGTCATTTCCCAAGGCCTGTGAGAAAGGTGCTCTGGGGTATACGCACATTTTCTCCAGCTTCTTTTTGATGGACAGTGCTTGAGAATACAGCATAACCTTCTTTGCCCCAGAAATGTTTGCTGAAAAAGGAAAAATTCTAGGGGAAAAAAAGGACACGTATTATACACCTAAGCACATAAATAAATCCATCCCTTATGTATTTATGTAGGTGGAAAACATGATAATTACATTTCCAAATGGTTTCTAAAACCCCAGCAAATGTATACTTAAAAAGTCATAGCAATGAACACAGACTGGACGGCTCATTAGTTGTGAGATAAAGAGGCATTCCCTTTGGACCACCTATCCAAGAAGGATGAGGCCAGAGGCAATTTGATTGAGTAGCAAAAAGGCATCCTTTGCGAATAGGTGGAATTACAAAAACCACATTGCAATTTTTAGGATCATTATTCATTTATTCACTCTGTCAGTCAATGCTTATTGACTGTCTGTTATGGGACAGATACGTTGATACGAAAAGAGCTGGAAATACTAAGAAGAATAAAATTTTGCCTGGCCTCCAAGAGCCCATCATATAGGGAAAGAAAGACAGGTGAACCTAAATTATGACACAAGGTCATGAAGGTGATAACAAAGAATTTAAAGCAGTAGAGGAGAGAAAGAATGTCAACTGAGATTGACTAGCTCTAAACAATTAGGCCAAAATAGCAGCTTGGTTGAAACCAAGCTTGATGGTCCAATTCTTTAGTCAAAATGACAACTTAGTCAAATGACTAATATCTACTAGCTTTTTAAACAGTGTCAGTGTTGTTGCTCCAAGGGATTGTTTTGTGACCCATTATAAATTGTTAATGTGTTTGCTCATTTCTGGGGCTTTTTCTTATGTTTATTAAAGTTCTAATTTATTTTAGCCACCTCCCTTAAAGAGTAAGCTTCACAAGGGCAGGGAATATGTCTTTTTTGGTTATAATATTATTTCTAACACAGCAATACCTAACACATGGGAGTTTTTCAGTGTATATTGGTGAATAAATAAATGGATGCTCTTATTATGCACAATTTATACATTTCAAACATATGACTACTTTAGTGTGCAGAGTGGGAACTCATGTCTCCTAGCACGGCTGTTTCTGGCACATTCCTCACTTTCATCTGAGATATGTGTGATGTTGCACTTTTGGAATCCTTGTACAATGCCCTAGAAATTCAGTTCCAAGGCCCAAACTACCTATTTTCAGGACATTAGGCAGCTGATTTTGCCATTCTTCCCACAAATACAACCTAATCATACATTCTGTTGTTTTTGAAAGATCCTTACAATGGTATGAATATGGTCACATCAGTTGTCTCCAGGGAAGGGAACTGGGTGTTGGAAGGACAAGACTGGGAAGGAGTTTTGCTTGTATTGTATACACTTGTAAATAATTTGACTGTTGTGCCATGTGATTCTATCACCTGTTTAAAAAATGAACTTTTCCAAAATGTGTTTCAGTAAGTACTCTGAACTTTTGCTAAATTTTTATTGTCTTGTAGGGAATTCTATCAGAAAACCTATAAATGCACTCAATACTAGACTTGATTGAGATCATTTAAGTTAATGTATCTTTCTTAAAACCTTTTTTGTTTAAAATAAAATAATATAATCACTGTACAAGATATTTTGAAGTGATTTGAATATAGTCCCTTTTTTCTAAGTGATAATTGGGGAGAAAATTCACCCTATATTTGATACACATGGTATATAGAATGCATATTTACCAATCTTTGGCCAATACAGAGTAATCATTAATTATTAGACATACAAATATCCTGACTTGGCCATTGAGAAGGTTGGTAAAATGCATCTACTAATATATAATAAAAAATTGTTGACTAAAATGGCCACCTGATCAATTTTTGTTCACTTTTCTAGTCCCTTAGGCCAAATTCATGAGCACGCCAAAGAAGCAGCATTTTAAATGTCACTTTTTATTTCCTTGATTGTATACCAAAGTTCAGATATTCAAAATTAGTATGGAACAGAGGCATTTTAAAAGCTTTATTAAGTCATGTTTTCTCTTTTAATGGTGATTTTCCTTCTTAAAAAATATTAGGATCCACCTAATAAATTGGTGACTTATGGGGGCTTTAAAATTTTAAATATCCAGTTTATCAAGAAATAACAGAGCACTCAGTTACAACTGTGATCTCAGCTCAAAATATATTCTCCTCCGGACCTATGTGACCTACTTCCCTGGTTCTCCCACTGGTAATTCCTACAAGGAATGTGGTTAATGGTAGTAGCAATGTGCCAACTTTTTAACCAAATTTTGATCTCATTGCTAGACAAGGTGCTTGATACCCTTTTTTGGTTTGAAAGTAAATGACACTGAGATGCAGTTGCCTACTGATAGAGGAAGCTTTATCTGCAAAAGAATTGCTGCGTCCAATTACCAACTCAAATGAAAAAAATAGAGAGCTAGTGAAAAGTCACCTTAAAATGTGATTCAGACAAAGAATAATAAACAGTGCCATTATCCGCCTTTTAAAGAAATACACAATGTGTTCAATATGCCTCTGTTAGCACAATATAGTCTCAGATTTCAAATATACTTTCTAGATCTTATGAGGCAAATGCCAAACTCTCAATGAATTTATCCCCAAGAATCATATTTTTGTGTGTTTTTACTCCAGTGTGTCCTCAGAAAACATCAACAGGTTCCAAACCCCACTAATTCCATGGAAAATTGCTCAGGGCAAGAGCATTGCTAAAGCTCTCAAGGAGGCAAAACTCACTCGCTGTGTGCCAAAAAACCTCCTCATCAGTGTTTACCTTAGAGCACCAGCTGTCCCAAGAGGCACGCCATTCTCCATCGGGAAGGAAGCAGCAGTCATGGCTCTCGTGTTCCCAAGGACCCACTGGGGGATTTATAGACACCCTCATACATAGGATTCCATGCTCAGATTTCTTAAATGTGACTTGGATTCGATGCAATAAATTATTTGAAATTTTATGTATTTGTGATGCCAGTTTACAAGGACGATTTACCATCCACGCATGTAGGCCAGAGAATGGGGGTGTTGAGCTTAGAGGATGAGAAAAATAACTAAGCCCAGGGGGGCCAGAGGGTGAGGGAACCAGCAGTATAACACGAGCCTTGAAAATCATGTTAAAGATTTTGAGCTTTATCTAAGGGCAACGGGGTTTGAAATGACAGAAAATTCAGATTTGAGGATTTCCCAGGCTTCAGTGGGGAGAAAAGAATAGAGTTAGTCCATAATGCTTTCAGGCACTGAATGGACATGGGCAGTGTTGGCAAGTCCTCAGTCCTCACTTCTTGTTAAATTCACATTCCCACACCAACCGAGTGAAAAATAGATACATACCTTCAGCATCTTTTCTACTGTGCAGAGATGCCAACACTAGACAAGAGTCTGCTAGCACTTTCATTTTGCTTTATTATTTTCATGGTTTAGAAACCATATGATAAACCATGCCACAAGCTGACTATGGAAAGTCTCAGTTGAAAAGAGTTACCTGATTTAAAGAAAAAAATCCCATCTGGGCTGAATTTAAATCTCAGAGACTAGAGTTCTATAAAATGCAATTTGTTGCAGCATATTTTACAGAGGGTTAATATAACTCATTGACATCCTACATTTTATGTAGCCTTTAATGTAGCAGTTCTCTACTGTAAAAATAGCCTTAATGAGAAGTTATTCATTCTGAGGAAGGAGCTGGGCTTGCTTGCCTGAATCACCAACACCCCACTATGAAGAAAAGGAAATAAAGTCAGAACAATAGCCTCACAGCATGTGAGACTGAAATATCCCAGAGGGTTTGAGGTTCTTTGTTTGCTTGTTTGATTTTTAATAATAAACACATCATTCTAGATGGTCAGTACAGACAGGAGGGACTTCATCTTCTTCTTCCTTTTTTTTTTTTTTACCAAAATCCCTTCCATTTAGCAATTTACAACTGACTTGCGAGTTTCCGAGGTACAAGATTAGAATAAGATTCTGAGCTAGTTGGGGAGATTTCTCTGGACCAACGCTTTTTAAAAATTAAGGCATAATTTGCATACAGTATAAATTTACCTATTCTAGTGTACGCAGTTTACAGTTCATTTTGTTGCGTTACCACTACCATCTCCACAGTAAAGATGTTACCCCCAAGGCTCCTTGATGCACTGGTTAGTAAACCACCACACCTTGTGCCCCAAAACTTACCAACTACTCATCCTTGTTTTGACCTTATAGCTTTGTCTATTCCAGAATGCCATATACATTGGATTACAGACCATACAGCATTTGCGCCTGACTTAACATGATACATCTGACACTTCAGTGTTGTTGCCTTAATTCATGCATTTTTTTACTGAATAGTATGCCATTGCAAAGCTGTACCACAGTGTATTTATCCATTGCTCAGGTGAAGGATATTTGTGTTGTTTACACTTTTGGGTGATTATGCATAAAGGTGCTATAAAGTATTTGTGCACAGGATTTTGTGTGAATATAGGTTTTTTTTAATTTCACTTGGGTAAATACTTAGGAATGGAATTGCTCAATTGTACTGTAAGTATACTTTTTAATTTGTAATAAATTGTCAAGTTGTTTTACAAAGTGGCTATATATTTTATATTCTCACCAGCGATGTATGAGAGCATATCAGTTGATTTACATTCAAATCAAACCATCATTAGGGATTTTTATTTTAGCCATTCTCATGCATATGCAGATATGTCATGCAGCTTTAATTTGCATTTCACTAATGATTAATTATATTGTCTTTTCATGTTCTTGTTTATCATTTATTTGTCTTTGGTGTTGCTCAATTCGTATATTTTGCTCAATTTTTTTCCATTGGATTGTTTGGTTTCTTGAGTTTTAAGAGCTACTTATATATTCCGGATACAAGTACTTTATCAGATACGTGTTTTGAAATATTTTCTATTATTTTGTAGCTCTCTTTTTATTCTCTTCAGAGTGTCTTTCAAAGAGCTGAAATTTATAATTTTAGGTAAAGTCCAGGTTATCAATTTTTTTCTTTTAGTGATTTTTTGGTGTCATCTTTAAGAAATCTTTGCATAATCCAATGGTACAAAACTTTCCTCCAATGTTTCTTTATAGAAGTTTTAAAGTTTTGAGTTTTACACTGCGCTTATGATCCATTTGAGATAATTGTTATTAAAACTACAAGGTATGGGTGGAGGTTCACTATGTATTTTCTCATAGAGGTCTAAATGTTACAGTGCTATCTGTTGAAAACAACTATACTTTCTTCATTTAAATTGATTTTGCACATCAATATTTTAAAAGCAGTATAATTTTAAATAACACTAAAAATTTGAAATACTTAGGTATGCCTAAATATTTATTTTATTTAACAAAACATATTCAAGATCTGCATGCTGTATACTACAAAACACTAATGAAAACAAAAAGAGACCTAAATAAAAGAAGCGATATACTGTGTTGGTGAATTGGAAGACTCAGTATTGTTAAGCTGTCAATTCTTCTTCCTATACTGCTCTATGGATTCAAGACAATCTCAATCAAAATCTCTGTTATTTTTTTTTCTTGAAGCTAATTCTAAAAGTTTATAAATACCCAAGGATCTAGAATAACCAACATAATTTTGAAAAAGAACAAAGTTGGAGAACTTACTGTCTATTTTTAAGACTTACAAAAAAGTTGCCTTAATCATAACAGTATGGTATTGGCAAATGAATACACACAGAGATCAAAGGGACAGAATAGAAAGAGTATAGACAGAGACTCATATAGATGATCAACTGAATTTTGACAAAGATGCAAAACAATTTAATAAAGAAAGGAAGGTATTTTCAACTAATGGTGCCAAAACAACTGAATATCCATATTTTAAAACAAAAACCAAAAAAACCTGGGGACAAGGTGAATAAAAGACTTATCAGGAACCCAAAAGAAAATAACTCACTTCTTTTTGTAGAGTTCCACTTCCCTAATGCTCCAAGTCACCTTTTCTTTCTTTTTTTTTAAAGACATGGGACATTTCAGGGTTAGGTATAAAAATGTTCATTGTGCATGTACCTTTGTTGATGATGTGTGTTCCTCTACCCCCACAGTTTCCCACTACTGCCAATTGCCTTCTTGTAGTATTACGATAATTATTCAAGGTCTGCTTACGAGTGAGAACATGTGATACTCAGTTTTTTGTTTCTGTGATAGATCACTGAGTATGATAGACTCTAAGTCCATTCAAGTTGCTGTGAAGTTGATAATTTTGTCCTTCTTTATGGCTGCATAATATTCCATCATGTATATGTGCCACATTTTTTTAATCCAGTCCTCTTTCAATGGGCAGCCCAGTTGGTTCCCTGTTTTTGCTATTGTGAATAATGCTGCAATAAACATGTGTGTGCAGGTATCTAGGTTTCATAGAGTAATTTGAGTTCCTCCAGGTATATTCCCAGTAGGGGAATTGTGGGATCGTATGGAAGGTAGATTTTTAGATCTTTTAGGAATTGTCAAACCGTTTCCCACAGTTGTTGTATTAGGTTACACTCCCACCAACAGTATAGAGGTGTCTTTTTTAGCTCCTCATATGAGATTCAACAAAAGAACCCAGCTTTCTTATGAAAGTCCAGACTTGAATTTTTTCAATGTTGACATAACATAAACAGCTTCTATGTCTATTGGCATTTGTGAGTTGTCTTTTCACGTCCTTATTTTTTTCATTGAGAATACACATCTCTCTCTCTAATTGATTTCTAAGAGCTCTTCATATATGTAAACAATATCTATATTATAAAAACATATATCTATGTTTGACACATAGCATTCAAATTTTTTTCCAAGTTTCTTGCTTCTGTTAAATTTGATTCACATACTTTTGACTATACTTTTGTATAGGCAAGTATACGAATATTTTTCACTTTGATTATATGATTGTTCTAAATATTCTTGAAGAGCTTCAAAGGGTCCCTGAACCCTTCAGAAATGCACGTTAACATTAGAAGTAGACGTATTTATGAGCATTTCTGGGCATAGGATCTGAAGCCTTCATCAGATTCAACAGATCTCAGCAAGTTTTGGTATCTTCAAAAGATCAAGAACCATGACATTATTACAGTTGCCTACTGTACTTGAATAGCTCTTCTCCAGTTTGATGTCAGATACTCACCTATACTGCATTCTACTTATTTTATCTAAAACTTTATGTGAGTGGAACTTATGTTGGTGCATGATGTGGAGAAGAGATTCAATTTTTCTTCATACACTGGTTTATCCCAGAATTATTTGCAGGATGACTTTTATCTTCCTTTTTATTTCAGAAGTCAATCTTATTGTATGTTATTTATTTGCTCAATAAATATTTATAGAGATCTGTAATGAGATGGATTCTGTTCTTGGTAGAGATATAATAAAGACTAATACAATCAAGCTCTTTGAGTTCAAAATATGCAAATTTTTATAGTAAGAATAATTAAATTAAATAAATAGTCATCACCGAGTGGTGAAAGCCAGCAGAGGGTCAAGACAGGGCAAGAAGGACACTGACCTGGCATGTGAAATCGGGGAGTCCCCTTGGAATTTGGGAAACATGGACAGGAATGTATCAAGCTAAGAGAAGCAGGTAGTGTGTGACAAGAGAGAGGTTCCAGGCAGATGAAGCAGCATAAACCAAGGCCCACTGGTACCAACAGATATTAGACCAGCCTGAGTGTCTTTCCTTTTAAACAACCTTAGTTTCCTGCCTTTGTCCCAACACTTTCCCCTTCTCCAGGTTGTAATGGGCTGTTAGTGTTCATTCCTTGTTTTGCTTCTTACATAATGAACTATTTCAACTCACACATCAGGTTTTTCTTCAGCACAGGGACATTTACTCATCATCTATCTAAAAATTATTTTACATTTCTACTTTCAGACATTTGTAAATTGCCAGTGGTAAAGGTTAGAATCGAAGGGCCTGAACGTTGTCGTCACCAGACCTGGCCGTGGGCCCAGTTCCAGCCTTTCCACTTCATAGCCGATGGGGCAACTTATTTAACTCTGTGAAGCTCAGTGTCCTCATCTATGGAGAGATGATAGTAACCCCTCAGAGTTGTTGGAAAAATCAAATTAAATTAAATAACATTTACAAAGCTTATAGCCCAATACCTTTAATATAGTAAGTACACTTTAACTGTTAACACAAACTACAAGATATTAAACTATTTAGAATCACTTCAAACAACTGAAAAAAATTAAACACAATTTGAGTATGCAAGCTAAAACTAAAAATAAGCTTTTGCCCCAATCCTCTGACTCTCGGTTGGAGGCCATTTAGAGAAGTCTTGAATAGAAGCATTATTGCTTTCTTGCACAGTGTAGGAGAACAGAGTTCCTGGTTCTCAAAAATGCATCTTCTTAAGTGGTTTTCAAGCAAAATTTCTTATATGTGGGCATTCTGCAATCCCTCCTTTCCCTTCCTTTTTGTAAGTAGTTTGAAACCTTTTTTTATTAATTTAATATTTACTTCATTAAAAAACATTTTAGCTAAAATGATTAACTTGATTTAAACTTCCAACTGTTTTCCTGCCAAGAGACGTTAGGAATTTTCATTATTCCCTTTGGGAATTTTGAGCTGCTTTAGCTGGTTAAAGAACAGGGTACTGGAACACCAACATTAACATTTGGCTGCAACATTAACATTTGGCAGTAAAACTTGCTTTAAATGAGAAAATTTTAAGGATCCATGCAAAGATATACTGATTTAAATAAGTTCTTAATAATTAAGAGCCAATATGAAGTGTTATATTTTGAAGGCAAAAAGGAATCTGTTCTGAAAGGCATGAAGTTTTGTTGGCTGGCTATAAAATGTGAATGTTTATCTGCTGTTAAGTTTAGGTTTCTGTATTAAGCTGGTATTTCCCAAAATGTAAGCTGAGACAAGGACTTGGGTAGAGACAGCTTAGAGACGGGGACATGAAACAAGGTATGAGAATGAGCAGCTAAGAGAGGAAAACAGAGAAATACTACCCAAGGGTGTGTTGGCAAGCTAGCCACTTCTGAGTACACCTTGGATTTGAAGCCCACTGAGAATGCTGTGTAAAACACACCTTAGAACTGCCCACCTGGAGGCTGGGAGTGGAGAGCACTTAAGCACTAGTCCCTTTTACTCAGTGATCAGGAGTTACCCACTGGCTATTCCTCCTTAACTCTTCCAGGTTTGTACACGCGACATAATGGCTAGCCAGACTCCCATAGGAGTGCCACTGACAGCGAAGCAGGGTGCTGTCAGGTTATACCTGTATGTAACTGGTAGCTATAGCAATGGCTAATCTCCTAGAGGAGATTAGGCAAAGCCAAAGAAGACTCCAGTGCAGTCCATCCCTTGTACTGGTCAAACCCAGGTGTGCTCTGCCTAAGTCCAAGGTGCCACAGAGCCCTCAAGGTAGTGGCTGGCCTCAATCTGTAAAATTGTGTAATGTACAAAGGTTAGCAAATAAACTAGCCTACTTATTAACCTTGTTAATTATTAATTACTAACAGTTAAGTGTTACTAATTAATAATATTCGTAATTAATACTAATAATCATTCACCTGCTACAGCCGCTACAATTAATAGTCATCACCTCCCTCCTCTACTGTCTTCTCTCATTCTAGATTTTCTGATTTTGACCAACACTTCATCAGACCTAATTTCTTACACTGTGAGAGGAGCTAGAACTTGACCTCCAAGAGGTCAATGTCTTCAGTTGTGTCACTCTTGCTGAGTCATTGCTGCTGACATCACCCATTTATAGTTATTCTGGGCATGGAATCACTAAGAGATGCCCAGTGAGTCTCCTAGGATCCTCCTTCCTTCTCCAGTTGCTCAGAGATCAAAATATCTTGGTGGCAGTCATGTATTCAAGTTTATTTAAACTCTTACTCTATCCGTGGTAGAAGACCAACCTCTAAAACCAAGAATTAGGACTTTGAATTCAGAAAAAAAAAAAATTACTGGGACAGGAAAGTCAAATTCTATACTTCTCCAGTATCTGAAAACATTATTTATTGTTTGTACATTCCTGGTGTTGACCAAAGTCAGCTGGTGTCGTACCACACACATTTTTGAAAGCTGCTATATCTAACAAGGAAGAGCATCCTCATTGCATATATATAGACAATATTTGTATTATAAATATACAATAAGCCACCCTAATAATTATTCAACCTAAAGACTTGCAACTCTCCTCCCAGCTCAATTGGCTAAAATCACTATTGGATTGACGTCATGAACTAGAATACCAAAGGCACCTCTATTAGGATAAATGTCCTCACTGGGAAAGCAGGTCATCCCCCACATGCTGTGGCTTTGTCAAAATGCCACCCAAGGGGCCATCTTGGCACATTCTAAACCCCGAATATGCTTGGCAGAGAGACCTAAAGGCCCCTCAAATTATCCAGCACCCTCTCTTATGCAGACATGTGACTAATGAGGAGAAGGCCTAGGCTCCCCCAGGACTTGCTATACCACGGGATGCTTATGCATGACAAACACACAGACGAAACTAAGAGGACTAGGTTTTGCTACTTCAGGACTACTCAGAATCTATAATTAATCATCACGTTACTCCAAGAAGGGCATTTGGTAGGCAACGTTCTCCAAACTCACTTTCTGGAGAACCTTGTGGGTCCAGAGCAGGGCTTGACAGCAAGCAGGAGCTGCCTGTGCCCTGTCTTCCCCAACACAACCCTTAGCTCACCCATTTCAACCTTTGTCTTCATACTAAATTAGTTAAGTAATACAACCTTTGAATTTTAAGGGATTTTCTATAGATTAACAAACTTACTTGAGTTAGCCTACAAATTCGCCATCTCAACTGAATGACTTGCTTTGAAATAAATTTCAAACTTGACAAGTGAACCAAATATTTTATTCAATTATTATCCTATGTGTTAATCTAATATACAGGGCATTTTTCCATTTCACGGAAAGTCCAGACACAATTTAACATTGTTAAATTCAGAAGAATTAGGTGTAATTGCATTGATAAGTTTGTGCCTTGGGCACTAAAGTAACCTGGAGTACGGAAAAGTAGCTCTTGTTGGCATGCATCTATGTATGTCTTCAGCATTTTTTAATTAATTAATTTGTTTAACAAGTATGTATTAAGTACCATGATATGTTTGGCATGTCATGAAGATGAGAAAATTAAAGATAAATAAGGGATATTTTCTTCCCAACAAATGGAAATTGAAATATCTCCAGAAACTCTCGTTGAAAATTATTTTTTTCTTCTACACACCTATACGATTTACCAAGCTACCTAGCCTTCACTGTAATGACAGGAGTTTTAATCTCACCTAATGATATCCTTGATTAAACTTCAACACACAGAGAGATGTGCCTGAAACTTGTGACTTATCTATCAAATTTTGGTCTCTATCTCCAAATTTATGCTGTTAGTAATACTTATAATAACCGTAACAATGGCACTAAGCTGTTACCTTCTCTGAAGACTTTCTCAGCTCTCCTGGCAAAGTTCATTTCTCTCTGGTTAAAAATTAAATTAAGAACATTTTTTTGAAAGGTCATTTTGTATTCTTACTCTTGTCTGTCTGTTTTATCACATTTATTCTTTTGTTTTCTGATTACATGATACAAGCTCATTTTAAAAATTTTAAAGCTATAGAAAAACACAGATAAAAAATAAAATGTACTCTAATCCTAGTAGTTTGTTTCTGCCTCTCTGGTGGCACCCATCACTTTGAAGTGGATGTGACTAGATCTCTCTAATCCACTAGCTTCGGAGCTTCTCCTGAGAATAGCACATGTATTCAGCTCTGTGTCCCAGCCATAGAAAGTGTCTGATGTGTGGAAACCTACCAAATTTTGAATAAGTGAGTGAGTGAAAGTGTAATCATAAACAATGACACTGCTATTGTAAATTTTTTACTTCAAATTGTATTTTTACATTTTATCAGTATGCATGCACTATATAAGTATAATGAAGCTTTATAATAATTAAATTTTCTGCAGCAATTTTACCATGGGAACTGAGTTTAGCATCTTGGCACACCTGATACTCCCTAATAGCACAAAAGTGATCTAAAACGGTTATCAATATCTTAAAACCTTGGCAGAATTTGAAAAATAAAATTAAATAATATTTGAGTTTGGGATTATTCAGCTGGATAATTGTTATTCATTTTCTGGAGAAGGAAATCACAAAATAAGATTGTGTAAGTGACAAGTGAATTTGACATGAATTTACTTTATCTTTGAATTCTAGAGAGGACGAAAAGTAAAATTCAAAAACCTTTGCCATTCCACATAAAATATTTTAAAAGAGTGATCTTTTTGGCTAAAGAGTGATTTGAATTGTAACATTTGACAGAAATCAAAGCAGCATTTTCTAATTTCTTTCCATCTGGTTTAACAAAAAAAGAAAAACCCTAATTGTCAAATTAAGCAAGGAGTTGACCATACACAGAATTTGTGGTTGAAAGTGCATCGTTCAGGCTCCACACAGCCTGAAGGTGACCCAGATGAAACCTCCACCACAAAACTGTGACAGAATTGGGAAGGAAAACATTTTGGTGCAAACGTTTTCTTTCAACATTTTATCTCACAATGAAATTCTATTTCCCCTTTGTGAATTCTTACATATTTCAGTGTGTAGTTTTTCTTTTCTGGTACAATATAAGTTGAGTGGTAAGAGAATCTTTCTCCACATAAACATTCTCAAAGCATTTGGAAAAAAGAGCACTGGCAATGACAAAAGAAGTTACAGACTTCAACTGCAGAATTGTAGTGTAAGCAAATCATTGCCATAAAAGACTTAGAAGACATGACTTGCTTATATATCTCTAACTCCTTTCTTCCAAGAATTTCTAAGCATTTAATAGGCACTCTAACAGTTTGTAATTTTTCTCACCAAACAGTATTTTTAAAGTATCCACATTATGTGGAGCCCTGCACTGCTCATCATTTTGAAGTCTAGAGCTAAAATGATAATCAGCTCAACCCACACATGGACACCTAAGGTAATGTAGACATTTCTGAGTTTGCTTTTTTTTTTTAATAGCAATATTTTTTATTTTGATATTGTGGGGTACAGTTAAGGGTTAAGTATACAAATATGCTTCGTTCAGGCACCCTTGTTGATAAGGGGTGTTTTCCCGCCCCCAGACAGATATTGCTACTGTTAATCCCACCTCCCTTCCCCTAGTTTCCCACCACTGTTAGTCCCTTTCTTATAGTATTACGATGAATGTTCAAGGTCCACTATATGAGTGAGAATATGCGATATTCAGATTGTTGTTTCTGTGAGAAGTCACTCAGTATTATAGACTCTAGTTCCATCCAGGTTGCTGCGAAATTCATGATTTTGTTCTTTTTTATGGCTGCGTAGTATTCCATCGTGTATATGTACCACATTTTAAAAATCCAGTCCTCTTTTGATGGACAGCATGGTTGCTTCCAGGTTCTTGTTATCGTGAACAATGCTGCGATAAACATACGTGTGCAGGTATCTTTTTTATAGAGTGATTTGAGTTCTTCAGGGTATATTCCAGTAGGGGGATTGCAGGGTCATATGGCAGGTCAATACTTAGAGCTTTTAGGAATCGCCACACTGTTTCCCACAGAGGTTGCACTAGTTTGCACTCCCACCTGAATGCCAAGATGCTATACTCAGTTCCCACGGTAAATCTGTTCCAGAATTGTTTTGTTAAGAGTTCAGTTTCATACCTCACCTAGAACTAACTGATGAATGGAAAAGAGATGGGGAGTTGCCGATGTTGAGGGAGGTAAGAAGATTTAAAGGTAGTTAACACGTTATGCAGATGGTAATTTGCATGTTGAGCCATCTAATCTTGAATTGGCTCAGACATGCTGCAGCAAATTTTCTAAAAATCTAAGGTTTCGGTTATTGGAAAGAACCCAACAATCTAATCCTAACACAGTGTCACATTTCACTGCTGAATAAGTCAATGCACAACATAGAATTAAGAGACTCATTAATTATATGGTCATAAACTTTAGAGCGAAAAAGGCAAATTGGATATTTTGGAGTAATTAACGGCTTTGGGGGATGAACAGTCAATTTAAGGTGATTAACCAAATGAAAAGAAAAACTCACCTAGACTCTTTGGCAAAAAATCACAGGGCCCATGACAAGGATGACTACTTGTGTTGACCACTTTTAATTCATATTTTTGGCTGGGCTTTAAAAGATAGTCTTTAAAAGTCAAAACAAAATGTATAATTGCTAGTTTATATCAGCACTATGAGGAACACACCTGATGTTTGTCAGAAACAGCTCTGAGTGGACCAGCTTAGCAGGTCTTTTTTTGAGATAGCTTTCTGCTCTCCATTTAATAAGTTCCCTCATCCTGACCTAGTAATACTATTATAAACAAATACAGAAAAGGAAAGGCCAAAGGGAGAATTTTTGTAGTGGTGATTTTCTAGTTAAGAGACAGGATTCTAGAATTTAAGTTTAAAGGTCATGGATAACAGCACAAGATGTCATAGTTGAAGAGAAATCTATACACTTAAGTGTGGTGTTGCTTACTTAAGACATCTCCTAGACTGTGTGGCAACTTATGTCAAGGCTTATTCATAAAACAAGGTCAATGTTCAAAAAAGTCAGCAACTGGCTAACTCTGTAATCAATCTTTACAGTGACAATTCTTAAATTAATGTAGTCCCAAATAATGGTCTACAAATCTAAAATAATTCCCAGTTTCACATCACTGGAAAAATATGTGTCAAAACATGAGCATTATAATAGCAAGTTAAGAGGTTGTTGTGCACTGTTTTAAGAGAGAATATAATTAAAGATGAATCCTGAAAAATGTTCTTAGTACAGACTCAAAAACCAAAACAACTCATGGTTAATCTGAAAAAGCATCCATAAAACATACATCTGCATTGAAAAGCAGAGCTCTAGCTGTTTCTTCAACAACAACAGTAGGTCTTCAGCTGCAGAAAATGCTTTATTTTTATTTTTTTTCAAAGCAATGATGTTAAGATCAAAATCAGTTATCTCAAGTCAAATATCTACTTTCCAAGAATCTTACCTGTTAGTTATGCCTCAGTTTTTCCAGCAGAGACTGGAGCCAAGGTCCCTGCCACTTGGTATTGAAATGAGCGGTCCCAGGACACTTCCCCTGATGTGCAGGTGTGCCACAGTGCATGGGTTGCCTCTGGAATCCAGCTCAACATTTTAACAAGGACAGAAATTAGCTTGCCCTTGCCCTCTTGAGAGGAAACCTGTGTCAGAAAACATCAGCCATTTTTCCAAGCTAAAACGGACCAAACCCAAAACTTTGTCAGGTGGCTTCTAACATTCTGGAATGTCCTAAACTTGAGCATCTTTGTCACCACTGGTGCTGTACAGGGAGATCTGGAGGAAGTAATCATGTCTAAGGAGCCAGTCCACAGGGACACATGACTAGAAATATCAGAAGGACTTCATTAGCGCAATACGTCACATGTAACACAGTCCACATGCCTGGATCCCCCAAGGATTGTGTTATATACAAGTTCTAGTGAATCTCAGAAATTAGAGAAGCAATGCAATGATTTATCCTAACAGGAGATAGTTCCACTTTCACATGGAAAATTTGAGTTAAATGACCTTTGGGGAGGTCAGATACATTCAGAGTAAAAGCATATTTTGAATATGACATTACGGAAACAAAGGGAATTTTATGTTGTGTCATCCATGTTTTGGGGATAAGATAGCAACACTATTTGGACTAAGCTGCAGGCAAAGTTATGAGTGCTGGGTCTTCAATTTAGAATTGAAGCAAGTTAGAGCTGAAAAAACTCTTAGAAGTTCTCTGGACCAGTGATTCCCAAACCTCTTAGTGCTTAAAAATAGTTTAGGGAACTTGACAATGCAGACTGCCAGGCCCCACCCCCGAGAATTCAACTCTAGGAATCTGTTCTGAAATGGGTGCTGCCCTGTGAAATACAACTGTAGAAACACTATTTGGTCCAATCCCTGAGGTCTACACAAGGGGATGCTGAGAACTAGAGAAAGTAAATGCACACTCAAGGTAACACAGTGAAATACTGTCAGGTCTACGTACTCCCTTCATCTGGAGCAAATCACTTGGAGGCTGACATCTTAAGATGTTAGGAAAGCAGCACGCACAACTGCCCCTGACTGCCCACTGTTATCAAAATGGCTACTGCTTTTGTTAAGAGCAAAGTTAGTTAGATGCTACCCTTAGTTATGTGCAAAAAAATGTTGTGGGGAGCATTTAAGTGCCTTTTCTCTCATAAAAGTATGAGTAGATATAAATAGATGATATAGATAGACATAGACATGGACAGATATAGATATAGATGTAGATATATAGATATAGATATAGACATAGGCACAGGCACAAGCACAGACACAGACACAGACATAGACATAAACTAGACATAAACATAGACATAGACATTGATATTGACATAGACTAGGCATAGACATAGATATAGATATAGATGTAGAGAGAGACAGAGATATAGACATGGACAGGAACATGGACATAAACATAGATATAGACATAACTGGCTATGGATATAGGCGTAGGCATAGGCATAAACATAGACATAAATATACATATAGACATAGACAGATATGGATATAGATATAGATATGGACACGGACACAGACACGGACACAGACAACAGATACAGATACAGACATAGATATAGATATAGATATATAGATATAGACATAGGCACAGGCACAGACACAGACACAGACATAGACATAGACATAGACATAGACATAGACTAGACATAGACATGGACATAGGTATAGACGAAGAGATAGACAGAGACAGAGATATAGACATGGACATGGACGTAGACATAGATATAGATATAGACATAGACGGATATGGATATAGATATAGACACGGACACAGACATGGACACAGACACAGACACATAGACATAAATGCAGATATAGATATAGATGTAGATATACACATAGATATATTTATGGTATTCAGGAGAACTAGGTTCTAGTCCTCCTCCCTTAGCAATGAGGTTTTCTTAGAGAACTAAGTCCCTCTGCTGACTTTTACTTCGCACATCTTTAATGATGAAGCTGGGCTAAGAGTTGTCTAATATCCCTTCTAGACCTCAAATTGTGCATTTCACCACAGGCAGAAATATCCAGCTTCCTTCTTCCATGTTAGCCATTTAATTGCCTTATGGATAATGATAATTACACTCATAGTTAACAATTAATGAGCACTAAGTGCCAGATAATATCCTAAGCATTTTAAATAATTGTTTGTATTTAATCCTTACAACAACCTAATATCACTATTCCCATTTTTCAGATGTGGAAACAGACGTGCATATAATCATATAAATAACCAGTTAGTAGTAGAACTGAGGAGATAAGGAAAGAAACAAAAAAGAAAGCAGAGTCTTAAGGTGGCACACTATATGTGAAATGGTAATCTTTTCTCAGGATTTTATTTTACCCTTTTCCTTTCTCCACCTAAAACAGAAATATATAAGCTCATTACTCAAGAGAATGAATATGACAGAAAGGGAAGTCTTTTTCTTCCTTTTATCTTTCAATTGCCTAGGCTTTTAGAGGAACTGAAAGAAATCTCCCCATAAATGATTTGGGAGAAAACATTAAGAGTGAAGTTTGCGGGCAATCCCCTTAGGTCCCCTCCCGCTGTGGGAGCTTTTCTGTCCTCTCAATAAATCCTGCTTAAATTAAAAAAAAGAGTGAAGCTTGCACACACGTGTGTGCGCACATGTGCTCATGAGCACACACGCGCACACACACACACACACACACACACACACCATGCACAAGTGAGACAAATATAGTCTGAGCTTGCAAGAAAGATGAGCGATGGAAAAGAAACAATGGAAGTGTGGGTATTGTGTTGTAGAGCCTGTGTTTTGCTGGTAAAAATCTCCAAAGAAGTTGGAACAACTCTAGAGCAGAGGGGTTTGAGCTAATTTCCTAGGGGTGAGGGAGGGGAAGAGATGGGCAACCAAAACCCAGAGAAGAAGTAGCCAGCACCATTAATGTCTTGGCAGATTTTCGTGGTCCAACACGACACAGAAGCATCCTAATGTTTATCATCTATCTAGAAACAACACTGAATACACAAAGAGAATTGCTGGACCTAGGAGGACATATCTGCCTTAGCCTGGGTGGATAAAAGATATCTCACAGGCTATCTGCACAGACACACAACTTTGAAGAGTTTATGAACCTTCTCTAGGTTAAGCACTGTTACTTGGTTGTAATTTGGGGGAAATCAGACTAAACCCCATACTGATCAAAATTGGGTTTCCACCACCCTGATAGAATTTGGGTTCAAAATATAAAATAATACAATTTTATTTTCTGCATATTTAAATTTACGAATGAAATTTGTACCCAACACTGTAGTAATAATTTCAATTTTTGAGAGGCAGTGACTACCTTTGGAATATGGTATGGTTTTGTGCTTGCATTTGTGTACTTCTATCATTTTTGTGTCATATATGTACAGAGAGAATAATCAAAGATCTATTAAATATAAACAATATCATTGATCATTAAATACTAACAGCTGCCTCTGTAGGAGTTAAAAACTCTCCCTACAAGCGCAAACATTAAGATGATGCTTCTGTTTCCAGCCATGGGTACTCTGACTCCTGCACTAAAACACTTGTTTAAAATCGAGCAACCTTAATTTGTGACTTAGAAGGGGGTATTGTGAGGAGATAGAAAATATGGGGATATGGAGTAGGAAAGGTCTAATTTGAGGTTTCACACTGAATGTTGTGCATTAGACCTAAGGGATCTATGGACTTAGAAACATTGCCTGTGGTGTGAAACACTTAGTTTGAATGATATTTATCACTGGTTTCTGATAAAAGATGGTACCATCTGGTTTCCAACCAGTAAAGGAAAGTTATTCACAGGAACAATTCCCAATGGCTTTTCTATTTTATTTAAAATGTCTTAATGATAAAAAAAAATGTTGGGAATTCCATTTCCAACAAAATTGGAGTAAAAGAAAATGAATTTGCCTTTCAGTCTTAAATAGCCATAAAACAAAACAAAAGATATAAAACAATGAGTTTTTAAACATTAGACACTAGTCAAGGAAAGAGAATGGTTATTAAGTCACCGAAAAAGAAAATTAATTCTTTTATTGCTCCTGTTTTCTGCCTAGAGAGAGCTTCGAGAACCTGGAAGACTCCTTGAGCTGAGAAGGATCTGGGAGTCCAGGGAGACTAAGGGAGCTGGAGATTGCATAGCAGAACACTAGGAATGAGAGAATTGCACAGACAGATAACTCTGGAGATCTGTAGAAGATGCCCTTCAAGTATGCATTGTATACACAGTGAGGAAACTACCCAAGGCTGAAGAAGGAACCACTCAAAAGGATAATAAGGAACTGTACCTGACATTTCTGTAGGACTTGAGATAGTGTCTTTTCTCACTCATCGGAATGTAAAACTTCAAGATTCCTGAGGTAGAATTCTCAGAAGGGTTTGCCTCCATAGTGGTGAATAATTAAGCCTAGATAAAATATAACTGTGGACCCAATTAACAAGTCTTAAAAACAAGTCCTGAAAGGATCAAACTATTTCCAAATAACTGTGTCCCAGACCAAAACTCAAAAATACTTAGAGGAACACCAAAGTTTTTAGCCCTTAACAAGGTAAAATTTACAACATTAGCCATTCATTTAAAAATTACCAGGCATACAAAGAAGCAGAAAAAATATAACTTATAAGAGAAGAAAAAGCAGTCACTGGAAACTGACTCAGAACTGACATAGATATTATAAGTATTCAGGGACATGAAAACAATTATTAAAAGTGTATTCCATCTGTTCAAAATTTTAGTAGAGATGTGAGATTTTAAAAGGAAAAAAACCAAAGTTCTGGAGATAGAAACTACAATGTCTGAGATGAAAAATACCCTGAATTGGATGGGATTAATGGCAGATAAAATATTGCAAAATAAAAGATTAGTAAGTTTGAAGACACAGAAACTTTCCAAAATGAAACATAGACATAAAAATAATTTTTTAATGAAATAAAGGGGACAGAAAAAGTATTTGAAGAAATAATGTCCAAAATTTTTCAAATTTGGTAAAAATTATAAACCACAAATCCAATAAGGTCAATGAACCCCATGTAAAACAAACATAAAGAAAACTTCACCGAGGAATATCACAATCAAGTTTCTCAAAACCAGTTTTGAAGAAAAAAATCTTAACAGTAACCAGAAAACAAAAGATAAACAAAGATAAGAGTGACAGCAGATTTATCAAAAACCATGTGAGCATTCAGTGGAGTTATATCTTTAAAGTCCTGAGAAGAGGATAAACAAAACAAACTGTCAATCTAGAATTCTAGGCACTGTAGAAATATTTTGCAAAAAGTAGGCAGCTAAAGATTTTTTTAGACCTACAAAAGCTGAAAGACTTACAGTAGGAGAAATAGTAAAGATTGTCCTTTAGGCAGAAGAAAATAATTCCAGTTGGAAATACATGTATACACAAAAGAATGAAGAACAACTGAAAATGGTTAGCTACATGGGTAAATTTATAAGACTGCAATCATATTATTTAATACTCTTTAAAAATACATGCTGTTTATTCAAAAGAATAAAATGTATGAGGATTATAATATTTGTGAAAATAAAATATATGACAAAAATATCACAAAGTCCAGGATGGGAAAGAAAAAGTACACTATTTCAAGATTCTTATACAATATGTGAAATGATATAATATCATTTGAAGGTAAACTTGCTGAACTATAAGCCCTAAAGCAACTGCCAAATTTAAAAAAAGAAATGAGTTGTAGCTAATAAACAAAAAAAGAAGGAGATAAAGTCATAAAAAATGTTCAATTAGTCCAAAAGAAGGCAGAAGAAGAAGAAAAGAAGAGTAAGTATCAGATGGGATAAAAAGAAGTATGATCAAAGTGTATATTTTAAGTACATGCAGCATATTGTATTTATACTCCAAAGAAACAGAAAAAAATAACGATCTTGCAAGTTATTTCTACTATGAACACAGCTTGAGTCATCAGTTAGAAAGAAAATTATGATGGGTTGAACTGTGTCACCCCCACCCTCCCCCACTAAAATTCATATGTTGAAATCCTAACCTCCTAGATCTCATAGTAAACTTATTTAGAGACAGAGTCTTTACAGAGGTAATCTAGTTTAAATTATGCTATTAGAATGACCCCTAATCCTCTATGATCAATGTCCTTATAAAAATGAGAACATTGGCTATAGGCAACCTCTTAATCTTCCCAAGTTCTAGAGACTAAGAAAACCAACATCAAGGTGCCAACAAGCCAACTTCATTCTGAGGTGGCCTGTTATCTTGATTTGATTGTGTCTGCCATCTTGCCCTATGCTCACACAATTTATTTATGCACATGTGAGAGAAAGAGAGAGTTCTCAGGTGTCTGTTCTCATAAGGGCACTAATCCCATCAGACCAAAGCACTACCCTCATGACTTCATCTAATTCTAACTACCTCCCAATAGCCCTGTCTCCAAATGTCTTCACATTGGAGGTTACTACTTCAATATATGAATCTGGGCCGGGGCGTGGGGTGGGCACAGCTATTCCATTAATAGTCGGCACACATGCAGTTCATACACTATGAACATGAAAACAGTCATCTACAAGCCAAGGAGAAAGGTCTGGAACACAGCCTTCTCTCATAGTCCTCTGAAGAGGCCGATCCCGCCAATGCCTAGATTTTGGATTCTCGCCTCCAGAACTATGAGACAATAAATTTGTGATGCGTAAGTTACCCATTTTATAGTACTTTGATATTGCAGCATTACAAAAAATAATACAGAAATATAACTGATAAGAAAACTTTAAAAAACTTGACTGAATCACCAGGAATCCAGGAATAACACATAGTTCATAACCTCTTCCTTACTTGGTACAAACAAAAACACATACCTGATCCAAACATATCCAAAGTAGCCTCTTCTGAAGTAAGAACTCTTCCAGTATTCAACTCTGGCAGGGAAAGCAATCAACTAGGAAAGATGTTGTTCTTTAATTCTTAAAGGAAGTTAATTTGATTCTTTATTCCTTATTCATCTCCAAATAGTTCACAAAAACCACTGCTAGCTACAATCATACATACCCATAGTATCAATACAGACATGTAACAAAAGTTTGATAGAACTCTTATATTCTTTAAAAATCCCCCTTTCTGGGCCAGGTGCAATACTCACATCTGTAATCCTGGTACTTTGGGAGGTACAGGCAAGAGAATGGCTTGAGGCCGGGAGTCTGAGACTAGTCTGGGTCAAGTAATGAGATCCTATCTCTACAAAAAATAAATATTAAAAAAAAACCCTTTCTAAGTTTAGAAAAGTAAACTCAACTCTTAAATTCAAGACAAAAGTATGTGCATGTTATACTTTATATTAAACCAATTAAACTTAACAAATAGAAGAGTTACTATCTAATGACTTGAAGACTATTAACAAATTGAAATTACCTACCTAAGATTAAAAATCTGTATTTCAAAAAGAACTTCTGAATACATAGCTCTAACAAGTCATTTTTAAAAAATCACATCAGAGAAGACTCAGATTTTTTTTTTCCTAAAAGCTGTTGGGACGATAGTCTCCAACTCTATCCAATTTGCTATAAAGTCCATGATTTTCTTCTTCTTTGTGGCTGCATACTACTCCATTGTGTATATGTACCACGTTTTCATTATCCAGTCCACTTTTGATGGACAGTAGGGTTGGTTTCATGGTTTTTTGTTGTTGTTGTTTTTGAGTTGGAGTCTCACTCCGTCGCCCAGACTAGAGTGCAGTGGCCGCTCCCAGCCACCGCAGCCTC
>CAUYQG010004741.1:0-50988 GCA_963574415.1 Tarsius wallacei
TGTGTGTTTCACAGGATCCTCACCAGCATTGAGTTTTATGAGTTTTAAAACATTTGCTAGGGCCATAAGCGATAAGGTAGATAAGTGGGACCTCATCAAACTGACAAGCTTCTGCAAAGCCAAGGAAACCATCAAGAGAGCAGGGAGACAGCCCACAGACTGGGAAAAAATATTTGCCAACTGTATATCTGACAAAGGCCTAGCATCTAGAATCTACAAGAAACTCAAACGTGCCAAAAAGAAAAAAACAAACAGCCCCATTACAAAGTGGGCAATAGATATGAATAGGCACTTCTCAAAAGAAGACATACAAGCAGCCAGCAAATACATGAAAAAATGCTCAACCTCACTAGTCATCAAAGCAATGCAAATTAAAACCACACTGTGATACCACCTAACTCCAGTCAGGATGGCCACCATCAATAACTCAAAAAATAGTAGATGCTGGAGATGATGCCGGGAAAAGGGAACACTTCTACACTGTTGGTGGGAGTATAACCTAGTACAACCTCTGTGGAAAACAGTTTGGTGATTCCTAAAAGATCTAAAAATCAACTTTCCATACGATCCCACAATCCCTCTACTGAGAATATACCTGAAGGAACTCAAATTACTCTATGAAAAAATACCTGCACATTTATGTTTATTGCAGCATTGTTCACAATAGCAAAAACATGGAACCAACTGTGCTGCCCATTGAAAGAAGACTGGATTTTTAAAATGTGATACTTATACATGATGGAATATTATGTAGCCATAAAAAAGGACAAAATTATGAACTTCACAGCAACTTGGGTGGACTTAGAGTCTATAATATTGAGTGATCTCTCACGGAGTCAAAGAACTAACTATCACATGTTCTCACTCATAAATGGACCTTGAACAATTATTGTAATACTATAAGAAAGGGATTGGCAGTAGTGGGAAATTGCCAGGGGAGGTGGGCAGGGAAGGATGGGATTGGCAGTAGTGGGAATCTGCGGGGTGGGGGGCACACTTCATCAACAAGGGTACCTGCATAATGAACATTTGTATACCTAACCCTGAATTGTACCTCACATCTTTAAAATAAAAAAAATAAAATAAAATAAACATTTGCTAGGATGCTATGTCTTTATTGGTATTTCTTTGATAATGAGATTGAACATTGAATTTCCTCTTTGTGTTATCAGTGAAAGAAAGCATCACTAAACAAATTGTTAATGTAAGCAAGCTTTAAAATACAGTGATTCTTCCTAGTTCTAGTTCTTCCTCTGTCTGGGATCCAGAGACTGAAAGGTTTGCCAAGATCACAGTTAAGGGACACTTTTTACTTTAAGCTGTTTCTCATTTGCAGCTTTCTTGAAAAATAATTAATAGTTCAAGTTCTGTCTGGTACTTAGGAAGCTCTAGCTTCTATTACAATGTAAACTTGAAAGTAGGGAACACCTGCTCTTCTTGAAACAAGTGTATCATTTAGGTATTTCCTAAATTATCAAATTCCAAAAGTCATGGGATTTACTGTACTTACATATCAATAAAACATCGGAAGGTAATTCAGGCACTCCTAGGCAGCGGTCATCTGACCTGAACACCTGTTGCATGTGAGTTATTGTCCAGCTGGGGACTCACTGCTTAACTACAACATCGACATGCCCTTCCACCCCTGCCTGAGGCCCATGCTCACTTCTCTGGTCTGGAACCTGGAAAGCCCTCCTACTGCCCAAGCCAGGTGAAGGTGCCAAGAAGGGGCAACATGCCGTGAGCCACCCAAGGTGGAGCCCAACACTCAGCTCCTCCCCCACAAGGACATGGCCCGGTTCCCGCCTGGTTCTTCCATGTTACAGGCGTGTGTGTGATCCTCTCGGCAGCCCACCATGGCTGTTAACACCAACTCTGTGGGAAAGTGCCTGTTGAGCTTCAGACCCATACCTGGACCTAGCCCTTTTGTGAGTCGAGACCTTTTGTGTGCTGCAGGGAACTGGGTCCCTCTCCCCAGCTGTCTTCTTCCTCAGTCTCTCCTCAGGGCCTCCTGGCATAGCCTCATCAAACTGAATGGTGTAGAGGAACATGTGTGATCTGGCTTGGAATTAGCTTTGCTGCTGAATGACTTCATGCTTGAGATCCCAGGGTGGCTGTAAAACCTAAATTCCACATTCATATGGGCACATGAAATTTACACACTCTGTAAATGCTGGAGTGTCACAAAATGGGAGATGTTCTCACTCTAGCTTTTCCCAGTATTTCTAAGATTTGTGTGGTATTTCATAAGAATCGATAAATATGAATATTTCTGCTCCTAAGGGCATTTACTAGGCTATTAGGTGCACAAAGTTTTTGAAAACTTTGAAGATTAAACATGAACACATTTTGAAGCAGTGGCACCTCCTGGCCTCAGCTTTCCTCCAGGAAAATGGGAAGAGCTGGACCCTCGTTCTTAGGGAGCCCAGAGGATGCACGGGACAGTTTGGAGGGCTCTCTTCCCTCACGGGAGAGGAAATGGGGGTTGTCATGCCCTATGCCTAGTGACATGCCCTGTGATGAGGCCCTGAACTTCCCTTGTGCTTTTGTCTCTACGCAAACCACTAGCTCAAGGCCATTTCTGGAGACATTGTAAACTCTAGAATCTGACTGCTTATGATCCATTTCCAATTGAACTCCTACTATGTGACCTTGGACAAGTTGCTTAGCCTCTCTGGTGCCTCAGTTTTCCTACCTACAAAATGAGGATAATGTTGTCATTCCACCTCAGTGTTGTGGGATTAAGTGAAACAATATAAAAGACTTTGTGCCATACCAGGCATATAGCAAACACTCAGTAAATGCTAAGTGGTAGTATCAGATTTTTTTCATGCTTACTCTAAATTTAGGAGGCATATTTTAATCATGCATCTATTTTGGGATCCAACAAATTCACAGGAATGTAGAAACTTTGGATGAACTTAAAACTAAAAATGACATTAATTGAAGGTTTAGAATATAGCCTGCTAAGGTTGCTGAACAATTTCAACTTTATTTACATAGGGGACAGAGGTCTAAAGGGTGGCCTGATTTGTCATTCTCATAAAGATGGCAACTTGTGTTTGACATTTGGTAGTTCAGTTCTTTCTCTTGTTTCCTGGAAATAAGAGTCACAGGTTCTGGGCTTACACCTGATCAGTCAGGACTTTGTAGAAACAAAGGAATCGATTAGGACCAAATGGCTTGTTCATTGCAGGAATGGGGAACAGAAAAGTCATGCACATTTCCTCTCTTGGGCCCCTTCAAGGCTCAAGAGGCAAAGGATCATCTCCCTGGCAGGCTTGGGTCATGGCTCTACCCTAATCACCCCACACACTTGGCAGGGACCATAAACCATGTGGTGAGCACCATGCTGGCTGCAGGAATGAGTTGCTCACGGACCACAGAAGAGGTGTCCCCCCAACACGCAGGTCAGGGAGGCATCCCAAAGGAAGGTGAGCTGAGCAGGGCTTCCAGGATGCCCAGGAGCTGGCAGGATACACTTCTCTTGGGGTAGTGTTTGTTGCATCAATGGAAACACAAATGTGGATCGCTGTGAATTTTTGGGGAGATACATGTCTAAGTTTTTAAATGATTATGTACACAATTGATAGCCCCCAGCATTTTCTGTCCCCTTGCTTTGTGACAACATGCTAAGCTGTCTTTTGTTTTTCCCTCTTCCAGATACTTGCTGGAACAGGATTTCCCAGGCATGAGGATTGGTCCAGAGCCCACCACTGACTCCTTCATTGCTGTGATGTACGGAGAGACTGAGGGCAGCACCCCAGGGAATGCTTTAGTCGTGGATCCCAAAAAGCCATTTAGAAAGCTTAGCCGCTTTGGAAATGCTTTCCTGAATCGGTAAGGACCAGCACGTTTCCATATTTGCTCAAGTTGTTTAAACCTTTTCTTTGAATTATTGCCAGTTACAGGTAAAGGTTCAAAAACAGAAGAACAGAATGTCTGTTCTGGAAGTCATAGGGATGTGTCTGTTGTATTCAAATATTTGAAAGACTGTCATAGGAAATAATCATTCTGGATGGCTTCAGAGGGCAGAGCTAAGGCCTAGAATTGGATACAAGGCTGCACAATATAAGGAACAAATTTCTAATCATTTGAGCTGCCCAGAATTAGTTAAGGTTGCTTTCTAAGGTAGTGAGCTCTCCATCACGGGCAATGTTAAGTGGCAGCTAGATAACCAGCCCTCAGGCATAGTGTGCTGGGACCTCCTGCAAGTTTAGCCCAGAGGACCTCTAAGGCCCTCCTGACGTTCAGATTCCATCTGCTGACTCCAGGCAGGTCACCTCATCCACTGGCTGTCCCTTTTGCTTCTTATTCTCATGTTTTGACTGCTTCCTTATTATTCACTAGAGCAGGGCAAGGGAAATGGAGTCAAAACACCAAAAGTTGATCTTGTTACATGGTCATTATTTTACAGATATAAAGTTGCAGGTTGGGGATAAAGCTGTGGGATTACTGTCTTAATTGGAGGTATGTTTTATTTGTCCTACTCCCATGACCTTTCATCCCAGCTCCCAATGAAACTGAGGGGTGTTGGGGACAGGGAGAATAAGCCACCCACTCTTCTGGCTGCAGCTTTGCCCTTTCTGACTTGATCTGCTGTCCTTACCTCCCTCTTTGCACTCCTAACCTTTTTTGCCTTTTCTTTTCCTTTTTTTGAGTCAGAGTCTTACTCTGTCTCCCAGGCTGGAGTGCTGTGGCACACTCATGGCCACCTCAGCCTCAATCTTCTGGGCTCAGGGGATCCTTCTTCCTCAGCCTCCCAAGCAGCTGGAACTACAGGCACACACCACTACACCCGGCTAATTTTTGGATTTATTGTAGAGATGAGGTCTCACCAAGTTGCCCAGGCTGGTCTTGAACCCCTGGACTCAGGCAATCCTTTCACCTCCACTTCCCAACGTGCTGGGATTACAGGCGTGATTCACCGTGCCTGGCCCCTTTTTTCCTTTCTAAACCCTTTTCTTTCCTATCACTACCCCCTTGGTCCCTCCATCTCCCTCTTTTATGAGTCTAGTTTTAGGGTGGTTGTTTTGGGGGAGTGGAATGTAGGAGGTACAGAGTTCGGGAGGGTCATTCAAGCCTCTTTAGGGAGAGGAAGTAGGATCAGGGCTGACAGACAACAGGAGAGATGAACTGCACTTCCCCTTTCTAGATGTTGAAAATAGGAGTGGATCCTCCCAGCTGACTGCTGCCCTCCCAGAGGCTGAGGCGCCTCATTGCACAACTCCAAAGGGCACCATTCATGTGGGCTATGACATGAATGGTGTGCAGGGTGCTATGCGCTGGCTCTGCCCAGGCAATCTCCACAGGTGCCTTCTGTGAAAAACTGAATGCCCTAGAGATCTTAACAGTCCTTTAAGAATGTTTTTATGCTCCTGTTGCAAATCAGAGAAAGCATCCAAGTGGTAGCCAGCAAACTTGGCAGTGGGATAAACAGAAGTATGCAGATGGAGTAGATGAAGTCACGAGGAAGTTCATCTTGTTACTGATGGTGACTTGCAGAAACTGTCCAGATGATTTGTTCCAACCTGCAGGATTCTCTCCTCTAGAGGGAGTTTACTTCTTGGCTCCAGAGCAGCCTTGCTTGACACAAGAGTGTCTCCTTGGGAAAGTAGAGGTTGAGCCCAGGGTGAGAGAACCCCAGAGGGTCAACTCTCAGGATAGAATGGACCAGAGTTGAGGGGAAGAGACAAAAAACTGCCCCATCAGGGCCTCCTTGGAAGGTTCTGGAGACCCCAAAAAGTGCAGGGCACAGGATACATCTCTATGGAAGGCTTCTCTGGAATCCTATGGTTTCATTACCACTGCCCTTTGTCTTATACTCTTCTTGCCCAACAAAGATTTTAAAAACAAAAAAGCTGCCGCTTTTTTTCAAATTCTCATTTTGTGAAGTTCATATTCACAAGGAGAAAACCAGGAAGGGTAGTTACTGACTTGTTTTATTTTGGCAAATGAATTACTTTCCTAACCAAAAAAAAAAAATGTTGTTTTTTTCCAGATGAGTATGGAAAAAAAGTATTCAGGAAAGCTTTTGAATGGCAAGGCTCATATCTCAGAACTTAAAATCTGCTGAAAATAATCCATGCATTATGAAATCAGGTGTTTACTGAATCCATCATAATACATAGAAAAGCAGTCACAAATACAGAGGGTGCCAAAAAAATGTATACACATTTTAAGAAAGGAAAAATCTGTATTGAAATTGTAATACTCAAAATATACCGATAACAAAAGATGGATACAAGTCACATTTGACTTCTGCAGTTATAAAAGGTGCTCAAAATTGTTACCTCAGTGTCCAGACACTTCTGATTATGGTGAACTGTAAGTAATACATAGACAACATTGCTTAAAATGTGTATACACTTTTGGGGCACCCCCATTAGTTATTTAGCATTTACTAGGTGTTAGGTAATGTTCCAAACTTGTATATTAGCTTTAAATCCTCACAAATACCCCATGACGTGACTGTTCTCTTATCCTTAATGTAGGGGGAAGGAATTGAGTCACAGAAAGGTTAACTTCCACAAGGTTATTCTGCCCATAAGTAGCCATGCTGGGATAGGAACCCAGGCCATATAGCCACAGAATTCTGCTAGTGACCAGTAGTAGTATATTATGCTGCCAAATGGTATGATATTTGGGCTAAGAATCATTGCCTGACACACCCTATTTAACTTTTAAGGCTGTCCTTAATATAACCCTCCAACAATGATGAAGAAGGTGATAGTGATTATGTCCCAAGTCATAATTTACATAATTTCATGTACACCCTCTTTTGGGGGTTAATCAGACAGACAGTACTTTGGCCAGCTTATGGATGAGAAAACTGAAAGCAAAGAAGTGACTTGCTCAAGAAGAGGGAGGTCATCAGAAAGAGGCAGAGACACAACTAGAATCCAGGTTTCCCCTTCCCTCCTGTCTGCCACCCTGTGCCTCTGTGGATCACCAGCCAGGAGAAGTTTCTGTTCTTCCAGCCATCCTGGTGCCAGGCTGGAGTTTCAGGCTCACGTGGAAGGGAGGTGTCTCGTGTAAACTCATCGTTAACATCCTGATTAAGTAGTATCCACAGGACAGTGCTGCTGCTTCACACAGTACTTATTTAAGAAAGAGTTAATTAGTGTAGGGTGCTTAAATGTGTGTACATTATTATAGCATCCCTCTGGAAATATCAGGAAAGTCAGCTCTAAAAGTGAACCTCTTTTTTTTTTTGAAAGCAGGATTTATTAAGAGAACAGAAAAGCTCCCACGGTGGGAGGGGACCTGAGGAGGTTGCCCGGGAACCTCTTTTTACATAGCATACTTTTCTGGGAACTAGATCAAAATACAACACTTAGTAAAGGAAATTGGTTGTTTTCTGTGGAGAACTTTTCCTCCCAGACAGCCACAGCAGCTTCTCCTCTGGGGACAGATTGTCACTACGTGGCCTTCTCCTTAAGAGGTGCAGGCTTGAGCATCTGCCCTCGGGGGTATCTTTAAAAGAGTTGAGTACTTACAAGGTAGAACCAGGTGACACCCTCCAAAGTTAAGCAAACCAATGGAGCCTGAGTCTCAGTTCCAAAGCTGGTCTTTAGAAGAGTGGCAGGGGTCTATGGTACATTTCTGAGAAATGAAGATAAATTTCCAAAAAGGCAGATTCAAACTAGAGAAATTCTATACTTGAACAATAAAAGAAGGAGTTCAGTCTAGAACAAAAAGAGTTCTAAGGAAGAGGCTTTAATGTGATGTCCTGAAACTCCAGCACAGGATTCCACAGGCTGCCATTCTCGGACATTCCTAAGCTTGTTATCTTATCAGGAGGCAATTGCACCAGTTGTTATCTTATCAGGAGGCAACTGCACCTTAGAACAGCCAATGGCACCCAGGAGCAGAATACTTTGGTCAGCTGCAGAAGCATCAGAGATTGGGCTCTGACATTTCCTCATGCAATCTGCTTTTGAATGGGATGTTATGTTGTCCCTCAATCTACTTTTTTAGAGGTAGTATTTTTTTTTCAAATTCAGATTTTAAAAACAACATTGTTTTTAGTTTAGCATCTAGTATTATTTTATTTTATTTCACTTTATTTTTATTTTTTTGAGTCAGGGTCTCATTCTGTTGCCCCAGACTTAAGTGCAGTGGCACGATCATGACTCACTACAGCCCTGGCCTCCTGGGTTCAGGTGATCCTTCCGCCTCAGTTTCCTGAGGAGCTGGGACTACAGTCACGAGCCACATGCCTGGCTGATTTTTTTTATTTTTTGCAGACGAGGTCTTGCTATGTTGCCCAGGCTGGTCTTGAACTCCTGGATTCAAGCAATCCTCCTGCCTCGGCCTCTAGTGTAATTTTAAATTGTTGTCTTCCACAGAAAAAAATTCTTAATCTTATTTACTTATTTATTGCCTATATATCTTTTTTAAAAATAACTTTAGTCACTGGCTCTATGAATTGCAATTTTAAAATTCCCTTTGAGCTGAAGGAATCTGAACAGTCCTTCCAGTGCTCTGTCATTTTAGCCAGGCCTGATGGTGGTGATGAAAAACAATCACTGTCTTGTATGTGAGTGCTGATTTAGCAATCATAAAATACACGGGTAAGCCGGGCTCGGTGGCTCAGACTGTAATCCCACGCCTTGGGAGGCTGAGGTGAGTGGATTGCCTGAGCCCGCGGGTTCGAGACCCGCCTGGGCAACTTGGTGAGACCTCATCTCTACAATAAATAAAAAAATTAGCCGGGTGTGGTAGTGCGCACCTGTAGTTCCAGCTACTTGGAAGGCTGAGGCAGAAGGATCACCGGAGCCCAGCAGGTCGAGGCTGCAGTGGCCGGGAGCGGCCACTGTACTCTGGTCTGGGCAACAGAGTGAGACTTCAATTCAAAAAAAATAAAAAATAAAAAATAAACAAAAAAAAACACGGGTGTATTTTGGGGCTTATATTCCATTTGTTACCTCTATGTTTGTAATTAAATAAGACTTATTCAATATAGTTGTTTTAGCGTTTTGGAGATTCTACTACGTACCCCTGAGAATTTTTTAAACTTGACTTCCTGCAGGTATACAGCATCAGTCCAGGTATATGCTGGCTCCACCAGCCAATTTAGCTGCAGAAATTAGAAAAACAGGGTCTTGCAAATAATCACTCTTGATTCACCAGCAATTTTTTTTTTCTAATCTGAGGGGATAACTGGATTGTTTTTGTGGGGTTTTTTTTTTTAATGGTTCATTTATCCATGATGAACTTGTTGAAACTTTTCCCACTAGTCTTTCACCTCAGGATTGTGGTAGCCTCTTGATCATCAAACCGTTGTTCTTGATTGGCAACTGCCTGTAATTTCTGGTCCTGACATTTGAGAAGTGCTTCCCTCCCTGGGCTCAGACAGACCTTTCCCATGTGGCAGTCAGGAGAGGATTTATAAAAGTACATGTTTAGGTTGAACCATATGAAATTGCCAGTCTTTAAACTACTTTTTACCTGTAAAAGTGGCAATTTCATAAATTTCCATCTAATAGGGTAACCAGGGGCATTTCTATAACCTGGATACAAAATTCAGTTCCTCCCGGGCACTGGAAGGTTAGATTAGCCATTTGTGACAGGACCACATACTAATTATTACTGTTTAGGGGTCAAAGCCTTTATGTAGATTGAGTCCTATTTACTGTGCAATTTTAGACACATCTTGCCAACGTGTATAATCTCTCTGGTTTTACTCTCATCAGTAAAGTGGGCTGGAGTCAAAGGCAGTGATTTGAAATGACTCTATACTTTCTCCATTGTAAGCTTAGATTTATTTGAACCTACTGACAAACCTGGGAGTCCTCAGGGCTGGTAGAGTTGCTCAGAGAATTTAGAGACCTATGCAAGGTCAAGGTCACAGGGTGAATAGGCAAGGGGCATGGGCCAGAGGCCATATCTCCTGCCTGCTGTTCCTGCCCCAGTGCAAGCCACACAAGGAAGCCCCTTTGGTGGGGAGTTCCAGGGCTGTGGCACATCACCCCTTTGTTTTAGGGTGTTACCCTCTGTGTGGTAAATGTACATGATGGAGATTAAAACATGTGTCATGGTAGTGGTAGGCCAGGAGTTAAGAACCTGGGCCCTGCAGTCACAACTGCCAGGTTAACATCCAGGCTCCATCACTTGTCAGACTTTGGACTTGGCAAGTTATGGTTTGTGACCCCTCTGTGCCCCAGTCCCCTCCTTTGTCATGGAGCCTCATAGCGCTACCCATAAGCTTGTGGTCAGCATTGATTGAGTTCATGTGTGTGGAAAGTGCTTAGAACACAGTTCAAAGTCAGGAAATGTCTGCGCAATGTTATTATTACTATAACTACTACAGATAACACTTTTGTTGAGAAATCTAAATCAGTCTTAAGGTACTGTCTGGTTCTTTTAAAAGTCTAGTTTTTAAAATGTTGATCAAGTTGATATTTTTGTGTTTGGGGCAATTTTAAGTAATCTAATCCTCTCGCCCTATTGCTTTACTATGCGGTAAACTTGCCTGAGACCTCGCGGCCTAGACTGTTACTTTATTCTCACTTTCTGCTCCTCCCTGTCCTTCCTTAGACTGATGAGGACATGGAGTAGGGTCCAGCGTAGGATCTTGCTTGCTCCCTCCCCTTCTTTTACTTGTAAAACAGCATTTATCAGGTCAGCTCTGCATGAGAAGAAGGCATAAAAGCTATACAAGGCCCCTGGGCTTCCCCAGTACGTTTCATATTTAATGTGAAATGTAGAAGGCAAGGCACAGGTATACCTTGAGTTCATCACCCTAGGAGGGAGTAGTAAATCCATCTTGGGGTGGCAAATCTGTGCTTGGAGACATTTCACCTGAAATGCTTCTGCCGGGCTGGCCTGACCTGAGGCCAACTCTGATGCACACACTAGTAGCCTTGCTTTTACCTACTTTTCCCAATGCAGAAAGGTGAGACATGATTGCTAGAATAGCATTAGGGGTTTTTTTCTGATACCAATATAACTTTTTAAGACCATATCTGTGAGGCACCTCACGGGTCTGAATGCTCAAATGTGCTGTGTTCTCTTGCCTGCCCCCACGCCCATGCTCTCTTGCATGGAGCGGAGTCCAACTTTGCACACACAACCCTAGCCATTCCCTCTCAGGGCCCCCCCAGAGCTCTTCCTCCTCTTCCTTCCCCTCCTCCCTTGCAGTCATCCTCAGCTCCTCACTTTGCCCCCTCATGTATTCTGTGGTGACATCAGCTCATCTTGCTGTGTATCACTTTGTGGCTCACATATTTGGCCTCTGCTGTTGTGTCCAGAGCCCTGGGGGCTGTGGAAAGGCTGTCACTTCACACCCAGGGAGAGAACAGTGTGTACATTTTGAGTCCCTCTGTTAGCCTCACTGGAGAATCTAGGGGGTTTGTGTTTTGGAAAAAATGGATATTGAGTGTGAGCTTGTGGTTTTGGAAAAAGGTCATCCACACCACAGGAATAGTTTGTGGAAAATAGTTTCATGTAGGTGCAATTTGTTCAGCACTGCCAGATGTCTCGGGCCATCTGATAGAAGGATAGGACTGTGCTGAGAGACAAAATCATTCCTGGCAAGAAACATGGTCCACCACAGATGTGCTCAGAACACCAGTCCTACCTGAACTGAATAATGGTGGGGGGTTTTCTCTGTGAACTTACAAAGAAGGCTTGGTGAGCTGTGCACATTATTCTCACAAATAATGTGTTGGGGAGGTGGGGTTTATTTAAATGTTGGGTGCAGGAGAGGTAGGCGACAAGCAAAAATGGGGGGGTCTTCTTTTCCATTAACCTGACCCTTTACTTTTAATGTTATGAGGTTTTTAACTTTACAGGTTAAGTTCTACCCAAGTGACATCAGTAATATTAGGCTGCAGTCTCCAGCCAGCCATGCATAAGCAGTGTGAACTCCAGATGTCTTAACTGCTTTGTCCTTCAGCTTTTCCACCTTGCAAAAGGATCATACTGTCTTTTCCTACATCTTCTGGGATGATTTGAACATAAAGGAAGAATGTTTGAAAGACTTGTTGTGAGCCCCTTCGAAGAAAGGCATCTGGAAGTGTCAGCAATAAGCATCGCTTGCTGGGACCTCCCTCCCCGGTGCAGGGCTGTGCTTCCCACATGTGCTGTGGAGGCTGGGCAGGCCTCCCTATCCTGCATTCCCAGCATATTTACTTTCTGAGTAATACCCACCACTTCCACTGAATGGGAGAATTGAACTTTCAGCTTTCTGCCCACACAGATACCGAAATCAGCCATTTATCATCCAGGAAAAGGAGAGGCACCCTGCAGTTTCCTCCTTAAAGCATATATAGTGCCTAACAGAGGTCCAACCCGGGATCTGGCACCTGGGTGGAAGTAAAAAAGTACTTCCTACTGTCACTCATATAGTTACACCATATGAAAACTTAAAAGGACATCGCCAGACTCTGTCCAGATGTTTCCATTTTCACATGAGGAAACTGAGGCCCAAAGAGAGGAGGCCCTTGTCCAAGTCTCACAGCAAATCAATGTCAAGGGCTGGCCAGGACCTGAAACTAGGTCTGCTGGCCCATAGGCTAGAATTTTCCTTCCTCACTACTGTGCTTCCATGAGGCAGATGCCAGGGCAACTGACTAGAACCATAGCAGGAGGGATCAGGATCAGAAGAAGGAGGTGATACCAGGCCGGTGAGGGATGAAGAAGGGGCTGGGACATGCTCAGCCAGGACCTCCCCCAACCTGGCCCCTTCTCATTCTCCAACACCCCTAGGACTCCTGAGCGCCTATAGAATTTGGGGTATTGCCTGCAGGTGCCGACCCTTTCCTGGTCCTAAATCCATAGGGACACCAGGCTGGATGCCAAGTCCTTGGAGCACCAGACAGGGAAAGTGGCTCCCATGCCTCCAGCTTTTATACGAGGGAGTGGGCAGGGACTGGACAGGGAGCTTGGGGCTCTCCAGCTCGGTGCACCTTGAAGAAGGTTCCCAGGAGGGAGAAGCCCAAGATGCTTGGGCAAGAATCAGCATGTGGGAGGGAAAGGTGAGAATCCTGGGCTTTGGAGTCAAGCTGACCAGGGTTTAGGGCCCAGCTCTGAGTGACTCTGAACAAGTTACTTAATCTCTCTGAGGTTAACGGCAATTTCTTCCTCTCGAAGTTAATGAGGATCAAATGAGATCTGTGTTAGCTAATAAATCTGTGTTAGTCAAAATAAAAATGAATAGGAAGGGATCAGGTGGCAGGTGGCAGCAGGCACCAGTGCACCTTGCATACTTGTTCCATGGACCAGCATCTGTTTTCTGTGGCACCAGTGGGCTTGCTGTCAGTCTCCTCCAAGCTCCTGCTTTATAGTTGACTTCATTAGGTGGCTATAGTCTCTCTCAGTCTCCTTCCAGCCCCCACTTTACAGACGATGTCTGTAAGCCCAGAGAGGCCAGGGAGCCCTACAGTTACAGCACTCTGTGATGCCTAGTTTCTGATGCCACTTTTGATCCATCTCTTCCAGATTCATGTGCTCCCAGCTGCCCAATCAGGTCCTGAAGAGTATCAGCATCATCGACAGCCCTGGCATCCTTTCTGGGGAGAAGCAGCGAATCAGCCGAGGTCGGTGTCCATCCCACCCCTCCCTCACCAAGCGCTAGCTGAGGCCCTCTCTATTGATTTCTACCCCTATTGTATTCTATACAGCCATTGTCCAGGGCACCCTCAGCATCCCTGAGCAGCTAAAAGGACCCTGAAAAACAACCAGGAGGTCACAGCATCAAAGGTTCTGCCTTTGCAACTGAGAACTTTCTGGACTCTTAGCCATACCTCTTGATTCCTTTAAACACTGTCACCTACTGCTGGTATCTACCTCAAACAAATCCTCAGAGTGTAAGGGGAAATATTCACTAGGACACATATGACAGAAAATAAGGGGGGCAAGCTGGTCACAGGCAGGAGAAAAGCCCTCTGCTCCCTTCCTCCCTCCCCACTGCGTATATCCCACCCAATAGCCTCTGGAGCATCCCTCCACTGAGCAAGCCTTTGTTGGGATCCCCTTGGTAACCGGAACTGTGCTATGCACTGAGAGTGCAGCAAAATCAGGCACAGTATCTGCCCTCGAAGGGCTTCTGTTCTATGAGGAAGGCAGGTGTGAATCAAGTTATCACATGAACACATGGAAGATGAAGACCGGGATGAACGCTAGGAGATGTCCTCCCTGGCTTGGCCTCTGAACGAGGATCTGAAAGAAGAGCAGGAAATATCTAAGGGAACTTCTGGGGTGAGGAAGGAGACTATGAGGCGTCTGAAGATCTGTGAAAAACAGAAAAAGAACAGTGACGTCTGGGCTTTTCCAGCCTGCAGAAGACAAGCCTGAGCCTATAGCTGTTTCTAGGCCTGGGCATTGTGGTTTGAATGGATAGGCCTGCTGTCTCCCCTCCCTCCTGGAGAAAGGGGCCACCAGGGGCAGACCAGAGGACACAGTTGACTTACAGAGAGGAAATGCCTGACCCAGAGGGTATCAGGAAGGATTCCTCTGGTCAGGGCGGCAGGTCAAGTAATTCTCCTTGCCCTGGTCTTTGAAAAGAAGGATGGTTCCCCGAGGCTATGCCAGGAGGAAAGAGATGGAGCAGATGAATTGTGCTGTCACTTCTTGCTAAGAACTCTTCATAACTCCTTGAAGAGCAAGTCAGTATATTGGGAAGTGCAGCTGGGCCAGGGTTGAGTGCTGGTTTGCATATCATAGCTGTGGGTTATGACCAGGCAGTGAACTCCCCACAGTTCAGAAGCAGAAGTGCAGTTGCACAGGACATACGAGGGTCCATGACAGGGGTAAAGAAAGGACTTCCAAGGCCAATAAGCCCTCCTTCCTCATGACATTTCAAGAGAGCCGACCCTGCTGCCTCTGTGGTCCCCACAGAGAGCTCAGGGCTGCGCTGAGCTGAGGCCTTCCTGGGGCTCACCTGCAGTGCCCTCGTTTTAGGGACTTGGCAGCTGTGGAGGGCTTACAGTGCCATTAGGCTCTCCGAGGCCCTCAGGAACCTTGCAATTATAGAAAAAATCTATTAATAACATTCTCTCATAAATACCTTTGTTGGTTTTATTCTCTATTAAGAAAGTAATAGATGCTGTTGTAAAGGATTCAGGCAATGAATAAGGGTGTAAAAAAACTCACTGTCACAGATAACGGTTATTTGTTATCTTTGTTTTGTATGGTTTCTCTGGCTCCTTAGAAATTTTTCCCTATGCATACACAAACACATTTTTGACACCAAATGTGATTACCAATGCACATTTTCTACAACTTGACTTTTTGCCATAATGCTCTATCTCAGACATCATCCATGCCAGATTATATATTCAGATTATTTCATTCCTTATAACAGCTGCCTGGGTTCCATTGCAGGGACATAATATAGTTTATTTTACTGGTTTGTGAATATCATGATTGTCAATAATTTTTTACTCTTACAAATAGTGTTACAGGTGGTCGTCTTTTTTGTGTGTATCTTTATACCTCAGTGCCAATAAAATTTTTTTTTTCTAAGAACCAGGTTAGGACCATTAATTTGGCCCCAGAAAGGTTGCTCTGCAGATACTATGTTTTGTTTTAACAGGAAAATAAAGCAAGCCCATGATCCGCAGCTTCTCTGAGTTGCCCATATTTCACTACTTCCACACGTCCATAATTATGCTGGAGAAATTTGTGGTCCTGCTAAATCTTTCTTTTTTACCTCTAAATTTTAAGACCTAGATTTGGCTTTCACAGTATCCACTCTTTTCATTGGTTGGCCTTTGGCCAATTCTGCTCATCTATATTCTTCAGCATTTCTCCTTTGCTTAGTAATTATAAGTGTCTTTCAGCTGCAGCTCCTTTACAATAGTGTTGAAGCATGGTCTAATGCTCGCAGTATGCTTTGAAGATGAGTTCTTTTTAACACTTTATAGTATAATCTGACTCATATCCTGAGGGTCTGACTTACTGTGGCATGCACTTACTCACATCCTATGCACAGAAATAGCACATGTGGTTCCGGCCAGTTGGCTGGTCCCTGCCACTCTGAGGGACATAGCAACAAGTGGAGAAGGACCCAGAGCCACAGACGATGACAGCACCACAGACTGGTGCCACATGGTATTAGGGGCACAGCTGGTGGCTGGAGTCCCTCATCTGACATTTTCAACACATTAACCCCAAAGATTATGTAGTGTTTTGAAGCAGCTTCAGCTTCAATGACTAATCGTAGGTACTATGTCCTCACACATGCTCATGCTTACATCCACCCCTCCAGCCTCATGAGACCACAGCCCCGCCTTTGCCAGGAATTAATGTCAACGCTGGATAATAGCATAGGTACAAGCTGTGACCCCACAAGACGTTTACAACATCCCCCGTTGACTTTATTGCGGGTCTTTTCCTCCCTTCCAGGTGCCATGCCTGGGAAGGAGGGGAGAGGGCCACTGATGAGTCATCCTCCACTGCTTTTCCCTTTTCCTTCTGGGATGTGAATTATTCCTCAGCAAGCTGAATAACTGATCCTCACCCAGTAGGTCCCTCTTACACATTTAGAGCATCTACTTGATGTGTGTATTGATAATAGTTGATAGCAGCTACTGTGTATTAAGCCCTTGCTCTGTGTTTACCCAGTGCTAATCGTTTAGGCTTTATTGTCTAATTTAAACCCCAACACAGTCATGAGCAGACAGAAGCTCAGCCCTGGCCCAGGTGACCCCTACTCACCATCATTCCCTCAGGAAAACTGCTAGACAGGCAGGAGACCAAGCTCAACACCTGGGGAGTGGACTGAGTCAAATCTGTTGACGAAGTGCTATGTTTGGAGAACAGGCTCAAAGAGTGGCTGCTCCCAGCAGTAGCTGATGATTGAAGCTGTGTGGGAACCAGGCCACTCTCTAGCCTGTGGGACTACTGCAGCCCTGGCTGTGAGCGCCCTGGGGAGGGGTGGAGCTGTGGGAGGAGGCGGGTGAGCCGGTGGTCACAGCCAGAAAGCCCCACGGCCTCCACCAGGCCCAGTATTCTCCCCATCAACCTGCGATGAGGCGGAAAGTGGGGCAGTTCAGTATTGGGGCAGCTTTGCCAGGGGTCAAATGGGGGAAGGTGGGCCCTGAACTGGAGAGTTGACTCCCATCATTACAGGCACCCTTTGGGCACATCATGTAGGGTCCCAGGGCCTAGAGGCCAGATGGCCTAGTGCCCAGTGAGGATGGGTCCCCAGGAGGGAGTCCAGATGTACAAATTAGTGATGAAAGCACAAATGGGGACTCTGAGCCTGGCATTCAGTCCCATATCTCACCTTCCCTGTGGCACCATTCTTCCTTGAACCCTCTCTCGTTATATCATAAGCCTGGTTCCATTTTACTCTGTGCTGAATAGAGGGGCCAGTATGAACACAAGGAGGACTCAGGTATCTTGTAGCCATTCATCTTCTCTAGACAGTCACCAGGTGACAAGAAGAAACACTCAACATTTCTACATGATCATTTGTATTGAGTGGTGCTAGGTTTGAGGCAAAACATAGCAAACCCACAATTATGTTAGAAGTGGCCTTTCCAATTAGAATATGTCTTAGCACAAGCTTCCCATTAGCAGGACCTTAAGAATGATCCTCGCCGGGCTCGGTGGCTCAGCCTGTAATCCTGTGCTTTGGGAGGCTGAGGTGAGTGGATTGCCTGAGCCCGCAGTTTCGCGATCCGCCTGGGCAACTTGGCAAGACCTCATCTCTACAATAAATCAAAAAATTAGCCAGGCGTGGTAGCGCGCGCATGTAGTTCCAGTTACTTGGAAGGCTGAGGCGGAAGGATCGCCAGAGCCCAGCAGGTCAAGGCTGCAGTGGCCAGGAGCAGCAACTGCACTCCAGTCTGGGTGACAGAGTGAGACTCCAACTCCAAAAAAAAAAAAAAAAAGAATGATCCGCGAAGTCAGAACTTGTGCCCCTTGTCTCCTGCCTCATGTTGGAGCACTCCAAGCTCCTAAGTAGAGCAAGAATATATAGCCAGCATTCCAGGGAGTAAACATCATATAAATCTCCTGTGTAAGGAGCTAGAGAAACGAAATCCACAAGTGAAATTGATTTGGGAGCAATTTTTAGTATACTTCTCCATACGGAAACTCACCACCCTTCAAATATCCCTTAGTTTAATTGTAGTTAGCAGTAGTTAATCTTTAGGAAGGAAAAATTAAGTTTAGTTGCTAAATTGTAGATTTCCTGGCGGCATAAAGGGTTGAATTTCCATCAAGCATAGATAAGAATGCTCTGATATATTTATTATAATAATTTTATTGTGATCAGTAGCTTTCTAAAAGTTCTATAAATTTTTCTCGATTTCTTTTGTTGTATTTTAGTAGCCAGTGAAAGAGTGCTTGGATTCTTATCTTTAAATTATTTTTTTGAAGTGGGTAGGTAAAGTCTGAGCTGGCTCACTCTTTAGAACAGTTTTGCCCCTGATGACAGCAGCCAGATTTTTGATTCTATGTGATGAGAAAAGAGAGCACATGTATCCACATGCATATCCTTGTGTTCATTCCCAGACCATCTCTTACTATTCTGGCTCCTGGAATACTGTTTCCTAGTTATTGTTTATTTATTCCATGCTGAACCAAACATAATGTAGGATTTATTTCTGGATTTGGCATGAACACAAGTTGTTCCTAGCTACTTAGTACAAACCTCTGGGTTCTGGCTCCAATCATAACATCCCTGTCTAACAGGGAGAACACTGAAAAATTATAATGTGGCAACTGGTGCACTTGTCTGTCTATTTAGCACAATGGTATTTTGAAGGTGTTCAAAGTTATTCTTATTAATGGCCTCACATTATTCCTGTGGTTTCCTGAGAATATGAGGTTTTGTGTAACCTCCAATTGACTTGCTTTTGGTAATTAAAATAGTATAATTTTTCCATTTTAAAAATTTAAATAACTCTGCTGGGCTCGGTAGCTCAGCCTGTAATCCCAGCACTTTGGAAGGCTGAGGCAAGTGGATTGCCTGAGCCCACAAGTTCAAGACCCACCCACGCAACTTGGCGAAACCTCTTCTCTACAATTACTAGAAAATTAGCCAGGAGTGGTAGCACACACCTGTAGTTCCGGCTACTTGGAAGGCTGAGGCCGAAGGATCGCTGGAGCCCAGGTCGACACTGGGGTGGCCATGAGTGTGCCACTGCACTCCAGCCTGGGTGACAGAGTGAGACTCCAACTCAAAAAAAAAAAAAAAAAAAAAAAATTTAAATAACTCTAAAAGAGAAAGCTCCTGATCTGAATTTTCCAACAGATCTACTTATTCTCCCAGGAACAACAACTTGTCAAATAAAAATTTGCAGGTGTCTTTTTCGATGCTTAAGCTCTGTCTCTTAATCCCAGCCTATTCATGATAAGCCAGTGACTAGCACTGAGAAGATGATCAAAAATAAAAGGGTAGAAAATGCCCTACTAGTAAAAGCAATAGACAGCCATAATGCATGAAACAGGGAGGATCTAACTGCACTTCAAATAGTGTAACAGATAATAACAGAAGCTTCAAGGTCATCGATGGCCATTTTAACATTTATATACACACATCCTTAAGTCCTAGGCTTGGCAATGTTAAGGAAAGGCCTCAAGAATAAAAAAGGCACCTGAGTACTGACAGGTAAACATGACCAGGCTGTTTCAAGGGTCTGCCAACACTGCTAAGGTACTCAGTAATACAAGTTGAGCAGCCCTAATCTGAAAATTCAAAATCCAAAATGTTCCAAAATTCAGAACTTTTTTTTTTTTTGAGTTGGAGTCTCACTCTGTCGCCCAGACTGAAGTGCAGTGGCCGCTCCCAGCCACCGCAGCCTCGACCTGCTGGGCTCTGGCGATCCTTTGGCCTCAGCCTTCCAAGTAGCTGGAACTACAGGCACGCACTACCACGCCCGGCTAATTTTTTGATTTATTGTAGAGATGAGGTCTCACCAAGTTGCCCAGGCGGGTCTCGAACCCGCGGGCTCAGGCAATCCACTCACCTCAGCCTCCCAAGGCGCGAGATTGACATGACTCTACTGGTGGAAAACTCTATGCCTTACCAAAGTCAAAACTTTGTTTCGTGCACACACTTATTTAAAATATTGCATAAAATAACCTTTAGACTAATGTATAAGGTACATATGAAACATGAATGAATTTTGTATTTAGACTTGTCCTGATCCCAAGATATCTCATTATGTTAGCCAAATATTCCAAAATCAGAATAAAAACTCAAAATCTGAAACACATCTTGTCCCAACCCTTTTGGATAAGGGATACTTAACCTATATCACAAAAAGATTGACAGAGCTAGGAAACAGGACTTGGAAATCCCAGCTGTGATTAATAAGGGTTCAAAAAAAAAATAGAAAAGGCAAAAACAGACCACAATCAGGGAAATACAAACACATCTACTTGACAAGTTTTTTGAACTTTAAAGACAAAAGACCGGATTCTGAAGACTGCCCAGGAAAGGAGAGAGAACATTTAGAGATGTCCAGATAAGAATGGCTTCCCCTCTCAGGCTTTGGTAGGAGAAGGATTTGAGAGGAAAACACACATATGTATGCAAAAAAAGAATAAGTCTTTTTTTTCTAAAAGACTGACAACTCTCAATTCCGTTCCATTGATTTATGTGACTGTCCACCTACAGGGTGTTTTTTTTTTGTTTTTGTTGTGGGTTTTTTTTGAGACTGGTTCTTACTCTGTCACTCAGGCTGGAGTACAGTGGTGCACTCCCTGTTCACTGCAGCCTTGACCACCTGGCCTCAAGTGATCCCCACATCTCAGCCTCCTGAGTAGCTGGGATTATAGGCGTGCATCACCACACCCAGCTACATTTTTTTGTAGAGACGAGGTCTCACTATGTTGCCCAGGCTGGTCTCAAGCGCCTGGGCTCAAGCAATCATGTTACCTCGGCCTCCCAAAGTGCTGGGATTATAGGCATGAGCCACAGAGCAGGATAAAGGGCTCTTCTCGATCACAGCCTGGTAGGACGGATCAAGCACACTGGTGAAGGAGGGCGCCATGGGCCAGGAGGCAGATAAAATGAGATGATGGTATGAAGCTCTTACCACACATCTGCCCGGCACAGAGCTAAGGGTGAGAGAACTGTGGCTGCCCTTACTATTGTTATCTTTTCTAGACAGCAGAAAGATTATGTGCAAGAGCAAAGAAAGCTGAGTGAGCTCAGGGCCCTTGGGGAAATGAAAGCTGTGCGTGCGGCTGGAACATGGGTCCATGGTAGGTGGGTTCATGTGGTTGGCTCACATGGCCGGAGACTGGACTTTGTCCTGAAGGCCACATGGAATACTGAGGGTTAGGAAGTATGGGAAGACATGATAGAAAACTCTGTAGAATACACCATGTGCCCACAGGCTGGGATCACGAAACCATTTTTATACTTAGAGTTGTGTTCAGTGACCTGACTCTGAGCTTTGTCTGGATTTGGCAGCAACAGAAAAGTGTCCATCCCCAGAGGCCTGGGCAGAGCCCTGATGATTTGTTGGCAGATCCTGTTTTCTAGCCAGTCTGAGGTTGTGTTGTGAGGCACTGGACATACTCGCCACTTGGGCCTTTAGCAGGAAATCCTGATTTCTTTTTGTTTCGGGGAAGTTTGCTGACAAGCACATTCATGGCTCCCTTTCCGCCGGTTCCACGGGAAATTCCACACAAGTGTTGCTGCTTCTTGGCCCTGATGTGAGCACCGTGCCTGAGAATGGCATTCACTAGCACTGGCAGCTATTTTTCGACTTTGTTAATATTTTAAATGCGTTATTGATCATGAGGAATGACGATCTGCTTTTATCCAAACTTAAATCCTAGGCTTTTCAGTGAAAGTCAAAATAAAAATTGTGATGGGGAGGACTTTGCATATAGAGCAACTCATGATCATAAAATATTTCATAGGACATTTTATAGATGTTGGGATCCAGAGATTAATCAGAGAAAAAAGTTTGCTCCTTACTCTTTTTTTTTTTTTTTTTGAGTTGGAGTGGCACACTTATAGTCACCCCAGCGTCGACCTGCTGTGCACAGGTGATCCTTCTGCCTCAACCTTCCAAGTAGCCAGCACTACAGGCTCACGCTACCACACCCGGCTAATTTTTTATTTATTTATTGTAGAGACGAGATCTCGCCAAGTTGCCCAGGCTGGTCTCGAACGCGCAGGCTTAGGCTATCCACTTGCCTCGGCTTCCCAAAATGCTGGGATTACAGGCTGAGTCACGGAGCCCAGGCTGCTCCTTACTCTTTTGAGTAACAATAATCATAGCCGATGCTTATGTAGTGCATCATTAACTGCTCGCCATATGTTATTAACTCATTTGCTCCTCACAAAAACTCCATGAGGGAGGAGAAATTATCCCACTTTATGGACAAGAAGACTGAGGCACAGAGAGGTTAAGTAATTCATCCACAGTCATACAGCAAGTGTGGTAGCTTGTCTCAAAAGGTGCTGCCTCCTCCTGGTACCACACCATGAACCTTGCCTCTGGAGTGACAGGAAACCATTGAAGGGTTATCTTGTTTTTTTGTTTTTTTGAGTTGGAGTCTCTCACTCCGTTGCCCAGGCTGGAGTATAGTGACATGCTCACAGCCACCCCAGCATCGACCTGCTGGGTTCCAATGATCCTTCCACCTCAGCCTTCCAAATAGCCAGAACTGCAGGTGCATGCTACCACACCCGGCTAATTTTTGATTTATTGTAGAGACGAGGTCTCGCCAAGTTGCCTGGGCTCGTCTCAAACCCGTGGGCTCAGGCAATCACTCGCCTCAGCCTCCCAAAGTGCTGGGATTACAGGCTGAGCCTGGCCTTTTTTTCTTTTTTTTTTTTCCTTTTGTTTCCTTTTTTTTTTGATTTGGAGTCCCACTCTTTCACCCAGCCAGGCTGGAATGTAGTGGCACGCACATCCACCGCAGCGTTGATCTGCTGTGCTCAGGTGATCCTTCCACCTCAGCCTTCCAAGTAGCTGGAACTACAGGCATGCACCACCACACCCAGCTAATTTTTTGATTTATTGTAGAGATGAGGTCTTGCCAAGTTGCTGAGGCTGGTCTCAAATCTGTGGGCTCAGGCAATCCTCTCACCTCGGCCTCCTAAACTGCTAGGATTATAGGTATGAGCCACTGCGCCCAGCCGAAGGGTTATCTTTTTTAACCTTCTCTTGATTATCATTATGAACACCCAGATGTTCCTGTACTGGGCAGGGAAAGCTCTGGGTCCACCCCTCAGTTCTGTGGGTTCATTTGGTTGGTTGGCTTTCTCTTCCCTTGAACAAGGCTGTTGCTGTCATTTCTTCCTGTGTCATACCCATTCTCAGATCAGCCTTTCCCCTCCTCTCCCCTCTGCTCTGGAGTTGAAACCCTGTGAATGATGCACTGAAACTAGCATGGTGATTCCAGGCTCAGGACACAGAATTATCTATCACCTGGGGAATTGTAACGGTGCTGATTCCTAGCACATGGTTCAGGGCATCTGACGCAGGCTCCAGGATGCTGCCTGTCCAGGGGTTCTGATGCAGGAGGGCCCCACTTTGAGGAGTCTGGGGCTCCTGCTGTGAGCCTGCCTCTCCTACGTACCCCCAAGTCAAGTGAAAGGACAGATGATGGCACACTTGGAAAACCTACCAAAACTGACATGGACTTAGTCCTGTGTCTCTGGGTTCCCCATGGTAAATGCTGCCCCCTCAGAGGACAAGAGGGGATCCCTTGAGTGAGAGAGAATGGGAAAGGGACAGCCCAGCACTGGCCGGTCTCTGACTAACCAGCCTCCTTTCAGGACAGAGCTTTAGAAGGAAGCAGAGGTAACTCTACCCCACAGGGGTCACCAGGTGACCCACTATTAGCCTCATGGGCATCACAGCCTGATGCTGCTGTCACCTGCCTCTGCCTTCATTCCATGTAGAAGCACTCCCATCTAGACCTCTTTGAAAGGTAGAATTCTTAGAAAACCCATATGAAAATAAAGAAGGAGTTTTTTTTAAGGTTCTCATTTATGCTTTCAGATGTTTAATAACCTTCACTGGCATGATGGGGACATTCTTGTTATATGGCCTCAATTCCTATTGTTACATGTGGCGAAACCCCTTGCCTCCCAATCACTGTGTATCAGTGGGGGACCCTCAGACTAGAAGATGGGAGTAGAGATAGATTGTAAATGCAGGATTCTAGGTGAAAGAGAGGCAGTCCATATTCCACGTCCCTAGCTCTTCTTACCAGCTGGGTGACCTGCATGCGTTACTTCACCTCTTTGAGACTCATTTTACTCTGCTAGGAAATGGGGGGAGGGACTTTATCTCAGGCTGAATCTTACGAGGATCTGAATAATCTGTGTAAATACCTAAGTGTTCCCTTCCCTTGAACTATGAAGCAGAAGAGCAGAGGGACTCCTCCCCCGAGACACACGTGTGGATTGAATTCAGGTTTCGTGTCCTGGTGTCTGGCAGGCAGGCATCTCAACCATCCAAACCAGCTGATGGATATAGAAACGTTGAAGATAACAAGGCCTTCAGGGCATCTGTGCTTTCCATGGAAGGAGAGGGGGAGCTGGAGCTGGTGCAATGCGGGCAAGCTCCCTGTGAGCCCCAGAAAAGGCTGCCCTGAGCTCAGATCTCAGCATGCAGCCCTGTGCCTCAATTTCCGTTTTATAAAGTGAGGGAATTATTCCCTCCCAGGATTGTTTCAAAGATGAAGTGAGATCGGGCTCGGTGGCTCAGCCTGTAATCCCAGCATTTTGGGAGGCCAGGGCGAGTGAATTGCCTGAGCCTGTGGGTTCGAGACCAGCACCGGGCAACTTGGCGAGACCTCATCTCTACAATAAATCAAAAATTAGCCAGGCATGGTAGTGTGCGCCTCTAGTTCTGGCTACTTGGAAGGCTGAGGCAGAAAGATTGCTGGAGCCCAGCAAGTCGATGCTGGGCTGGCCGTGAGCATGCCACTGCACTCCAGCCTGGGCGACAGAGTGAGACTCCAACTCAAAAAAAAAAAGATGAAGTGAGATAACATGTAGAAGTCATTTAGCATAGAGTCATGGTTAATAACTGGTGATGATGGCAGTCACCGTTCATTTTATAGAACTGGGGTGGTCCCAGGGTAGACTGACCAGGATCTGAGGCATTTCCCAGGGGAGAGCAGATGGTGACCACATCCTGGGATTCAGACAAGGATCTAAACAGTTTTTGAACTCATCAATTTTGATGTTTTTTTAGTGCTTCTGCAGTTTTTTGTTTCACTTCTTCTACACTGACAAAATGTTTCCCTTTGAGGATTTTTTTTATCTGGGGAAACAAAAAAAAGTCTCTTGGGCACCAGGGTCATGCCAAAAGGCAGGGGCCAAAAGGCAGGGGTGGCGAGAGTACAAGGGGGGCCCAATAAAAACCGGAATTATCTTTTGGAGGGTGAACGCTTTACATTACAGGCTTCCCCCAATAAATAGATGTTCTAGGAACTCATTGGCATCAGTGTGCCAGCTAGCATTGTTGTAAGAAGCTGTGTTCAGCTTCAGTGAATTGTTTTTTAGAGATTCTTTCAACACATTTGCCATTTCACATGGGTGATTTACATGTGCACCTGCCCACACCATGCTGAGTGTTCAACAGTTTTTGACCAAAAACGGCATGATCCTGGTGCCTCACCCTCTCTATTCACCTGATCTCACCCCAAGAGACTTTTTTTGTTTCCCCAGATGAAAAAAATCCTCAAAGGGAAATGTTTTGTCAGTGTAGAAGAGGTGAAACAAAAAACTGCAGAAGCACTAAAAATCATCAAGTGACAAGTTCAAAAACTGTTCAAACAGTGGGAAAAGTGTCTTGATAGGTGTATTGCATCAAACGAAGAGCATTTTGAAGGTGACTGAAACAAGTAAGAGTAAATACATCGTTTTTTATAAATAAATTCTGGTTGCAGGGGGGTGGTCCTCCCTCATAAATTAAATACTTGGACTTGACCACAAAGCTGTGGAAAGCCAGGGTAATGCAGGCAAGGGCTGGAGCTGGGGGAACCTGCTGACGAGAATGGTCAGGAGGAGGTGACCGAGGGGCCCAGCTTTTGTCACTTCTCCGATTCTTTTTGCCACCATCCTCTTTCTTGTGTCTGGGGTTATTTCTCACATGTGCCATGATGCCGTTTCCTCAAGAAGCCCTCGTTTCACCTGGATTCTTTTAGTCTCTTTCTCAAAACCACCAAATCGTGATGCAGAACACAAGCCAGCTTAGCTTTCTGCAGTGCTCTTCAGTAGTAACGCTGTTTTGTGTGAAGATGTAAACATGCTTGGGACAAAAAGTTCAAGCTACAAAAAAATCATGAAGAATGTCTGTCCCACCCATACTCCCCAGTTCCTCTCCCAGAGCAGACCCTGCTACAGTGTCAGGGGCTCCTCCCAGGCCATCGTCTGTTCATGTGCGGCCCTGATCCTCTCTTACTGCTCTGCGTCATGATTTTTCCACTTGTAGTAAATCTTGGAGCTTGTCCATGTAGGCACTTGGGAGCTGCCTCCCTCATTCCATCCTATAGATGTGCCAGAATTCATAGCTGGTATCCTTTTGATGGGTGGCATTCAGGCTGTTCCTAATATTCTGCTGTTACAAACAGTGCCATAGTGAACAGTGACAGTTTTGCATATTTAATGCAAATATATACAGTTGGCACGCTAATGTGCAAATGTATTTTGAAAATTGCTGAGAGTAGATTTTAAGTGTTCTCACAACAAAATAAGTCGGTGAGGTAATGCATATGCTAAGTAGTTAGATTTAGTCATTTCACGAGGTATATGTATTTCAAAACGTATTGTTTGACATATTGTATATGGGATTAATATATACAATTTGTACTTGCCAGTTTAAAAAATGAAATAGAGATTAATCAAAACATGTGCAAATGTAACTATAAGATACGTTCCTAGAAGTGGGATTTCTGAATCAAAAGGAACTGTGATTATTGTGGAACTGTGGTTATTGTGTTAGCTGGTGCCAAAATGTCACTTTAGAAGGTATACCTATTTACATTCTCACCACCTCATTATAATTCTAATTTTCATTTCTCATTTTAGTGTGGTTGAACATCTTTTCATGTTTACCTTTTAAAAGTATTTTCTTTTCTGGAGGTATTTGGGCATTTTGAAATACTATTGGTAACTACACAGCCTTTTTTTAGCAAAATAAGTGAGTAATTTTTTAATAAGAATCCCAGTGTGGACTCCTGTGGTTCCCACTGACTTGGTCTTTCTTTCCATCTGTGACATAAATCCAGAAATAACTATCTCTGAGTAATAGTTTGGCTCTAGGAGCAGGTTAGCTGATAACTTAGTTGCTAGGGCTGGTCTCTATGGCTGGCTGTTGTCCAAATATTCCCAGAACACTCATGCAGTGCGGAGGTGTTTAAAAGGCGGAACAGGACAGGGCAGGGGACTCAGGGTCAGAGTTGCTTTCAAGCCCTTTGTTGACCCAAAGTTGTCATCCTCTCAGTTTAATGTTTGTCTTTAGAAGACTGTGGCCTGAAGAAATATTGTCTTTTTGCCCTTCTGAACCACAAAATGACAAGATGCATTATTAAGGTCAAAACCTTGTTTGTAAATGTTCGTCTTATCACACTTGGGTGGAGTCTGTATATCACTGGCATTTTGCCTCCAGAAAATTCAGTACAAATAACGTTTTCCAAGTCTGTCTGATTTATAGACATATTGTACGCACTTTTTCTTGCCTGACTTACACAAAGCCCACTTGAAAAATGAGGAATGGGTAATTTCCATGTGTGTGATGCTAGATTCCTGTATTCTATTAATTCTAACATAATAGTAGGAGGCAGAATCTGATGACTTCCTAAGCATCCTTGCAACTTTTTCTCTGGTCATTTCTTTCAGTAAAGAATTGTTTGGAATTGGATGACAAGTAAATTAAACTTTCAGGGCAATTAATTACCCCTATAGGAACATTCAATGACCTTGAACACATGAGCTCAGAGGAAGGAGTATAATAAATTGAAATTTGTGGCTTGCTAATTTTATCATTTAGAGTTAGTCATTCAGTATTCCTGGAGCCAAGGATCTCCATTCTTTTCTTTTTTGCTTGTTTATTTTGTTTGTTTGTTTTTGAGTTGGGGGTCTCACTCTGTTGCCCAGGGTGAAGTGCAGTGGCACAATCACGACTCACTGAGGCCTCGATCTCCTGGGCTTAGGCAATCCTCCTGCCTCAACCTCCCAAGTAACTGGAACTGTAGGTACGCGCCACCACACCCAGCTAATTTTTTATTTTTATTATTTTTTTATTTTTTTTGTAGAGATGAGGTCTCACTATGCTGCCCAAGCTGTTCTCAAGCTCCTAGGCTCAAGCGATCCTCCAACATCAGCCTCCCTAAATACTAGGATTATAGGCGTGAACCACCATGCCCACTCAGGATCGTCAGGATTCTTAGGCTGGCACTGTAACTAGTTGATATCTATCTGTACTATACAGGCACCAAACTAAATTGATTTTCATAGGAGTTTGACTTTTTATTTCAAAGAAGCTTACATTTGGAACCATCATATACAGCTATGATTTAAGGTCTAGAAAGAATCCCCATTGATCTGACTCATCTTATAGATGTATTACTTGAAGCCCAGCAGAGTGAAGTAAGTCAAGCTCCAAACTTAACAGGTTTTTCTTGGTAGATATTCACCGACTTCCCTCTCCAGCAAAGAACCTAAAATGTTGTATAATACTATATTGTTGTCTTTTTTCAGGGCCCAGCCCTCTTTAAACAAGTCTGCTTCTTAAACTATTTTGTTTTTCTTTTGCGTTGGAGTCTCACTCTGTCACCCAGGCTGGAGTGCAGTGCATGCTCACAGCTACCCCAGCGTTCACCACTGGGCTCTGGAGATCCTTCCGCCTCAGCCTTCCAAGTAACTTGAACTACAAGCACATGCTACCATGCCTGGCTAATTTTGTGATTTATTGTAGAAATGAGGTCTCACCAAGTTGTCCGGGCTGTTCTCAAACCCATGGGCTCAGACAATCCCCTCACCTTGGCCTCCCAAAGTGCTGGGACCACAGGCCTGAGCCACCACTCCCAGCTTTAACCTAATTTTTAATCTGAGATGGAAAATGAGATATGAAGCCCAATCTGCCCTTTCACTTGATCACATGACCAGAAGCAGCAGAGTTCAGTGGGCTAAGGATTCACATAGACTCTTCCTCTTGCCTGGTGTGGTGGTCAAGCCTGTAATTCCAGCACTTTGGGAGGCCAAGGCAAGAGGATTACCTGAGCCCAGGGGTTCGAGACCAGCCTAGGCAACTTGGTGAGACCTCGTCTCTACAATATATCAAAAAAATTAGCCAGGCATGGTAGCGTGCACCCATAGCTCCGGCTACTTGGAAGGCTGAAGCAGAAGAATCGCCTGAGCCCAGCAGGTCGACGCTGGCATGGCCGTGAACGTGCTACTGCACTCCAGCCTGGACGACAGAGTGAGACTCTGACTCAAAAAAAAAAAAAAATCTTCCTCTGTTCCCATGTCTGTGTGGCATGAAACTGTGATGTGAAGCTCTCCCAGCCGATGCCCTGGAAGGGCCTTCAAGGTCATGTTGCCCACCCATCTATTATTGCCACAACATCCCCCAGGGGAAGGAGGGACAAGCTATGAGGTTAGCTTGTTTGTTTTATGAGGAAGCAGTCACAGAGAAGTTAATTTACAGAGTCTTGGCCTATATCCCAAAAGGAAAAAAAAGTAGGAAAAGGAGACAGAAGGAAGGTAAACAGCACAAAGCTCGTTCCCTGGACATATCTGGTCCTTTTTTATTTGAACATTGGTATGTTCAGTGGCCAAACCCCAATCAGGCCAGGTACAGCAAGACAGAGAACACTATTAATCCCCAGGGCTTTATTGTAGCCAATTACATTCCAGAAGAGGCGACCATTATCAACTGAAGACTTTGGGGTGAACTCACCTTGAACCACTACAAAAGGAGATGGACTCAGGAAACCTTCTGTGTAGATATGGAGATGGAAGCATCTGTTCTCTCTGGACAGTCTCGCTGGATCTCCCTGGTGGAGTTTAGTATCAGCCCCTCCCCACCCCGAGAAGAAGCCTGACCCTCCCCTCACCACCACCCCCACCCCCACAACTGTGTGTCTGATCAGCAGGGAGGAGGAGGAGAGGTGAGTAGAGAGGGCAGGAGAAGCAAATCGATTCATTCTGGGTTGTTTTCCATCAGTTGTTCCCATTGTTCTGAAAAGTACAGCTGACTGGGGACTGCCTCTTCCCTGGGGGGATAGTTGCAGAGATGCCACTTCACCCTCGGGTGGTGATAGGCACACCCTGCACAGCCTCTGGCTGGAAAGGCCTAGAAATCCAGACCCTCACCAGAAACACCATTATAAAAGAAAAGGAAAAACTTCCTCAGTAATGTTAGCCCATTAGCATATAGACCAATAATTTTTACAAAATGCTTGGCTTTTTTCTTATTACAAAAAATATATATTCGTTGTAAAACACTTAGAAAGCCACAAATCAAAAAGAAGAAAATAAAAATTACCTCTCATTCCACCATCCTGGTATACATATGGTGATGTGGTACAGTGCAGTGGATAAAAGCTCCAAGCTCTGGATCAGAGTCTGTAAGTTTGAATCCAGGCTCCCCTAAGAAATAGCTGATGCCTGGCAACCCCCTTGGGTCCCCTCTCTCTCTGGGAGCTTTTCTGTCCTCTTAATAAGTCCTGCTTTCTCAAAAAAAAAAAAAAAAGAAAGAAAGAAATAGCTGTATGCCTTGGCTAAGTTACTTAACCTCTCTGATTCTGTTTTCTCTCCTGTAAAATGGAGGTAATAATAGTACCTACTTCAACTGGGTGTAGTGGCTCACTCCTGTCATCCCAGCAACTCAGGAGGCTAAGGCAGGAGGATCACTTGAGGCCAGGAGTTCAAGACCATTCTGAGCAACATCGCAAGACCCTGTGTCTAAAAAAAATTATTTTAAAAAACTTTTTTTAAAATTAGCCAGATGTGGTAGCTCGTGCCTGTAGTCCTAGCTGCCTGGGAGGCTGAGGCAGGAGGATCACTTGAGCCCAGGAATTCAGGGTTATAGTAAGCTATGATCACACCACTACATTCCAGTCTGGGCAACAGAGCAAGACCCTGTCAAAAAATAAAAAAAAATTGTGTGTGTGTGTATAAAATCATACCTATTTCATGGGGTTGTTGCAAGGATTACATGAGAATGTACTGATATAAAGCTCACAGGGCAATGCAGGAATGTACTTAGAGCTCAGTAAATATTTGCTGCAGTTATTTATATTTAGCTGTCATTTTGCTCTCAACCACAATAAAATGTTCAGAAACAGCCTTTTCCAGATGCAAAGTAAACTCAGCCAGGAAACAATGCAGAGACTCCTTGCACATGTTTAACTAAAGTGGCTCTTATTGTTAACTGAAGGGACTCTTTTTGAAAATATATTTATAATACCTGAGCGATCCCAGATAGTTGATGATTATTTTGAGGTGATTTATACTTCCTATAGTTAGTAACAACCTTTTTTTAGAAACTCATACCATTATTCAAGCAACAAAACCCTCTAACTCGCTAAAAATCAGTTACACTTCTTAAAGTCAATTCACTTGATTAAACCAAATTTATTTTATTTTATCATTTTGTTTTATTTTATTGTAGTAAGAACACTTAGGAAATCTTCCCTCTTAACAAACTTTTGAGTATCCAATACAATATTGTAATTACAGGCACAATGTTTCAGCAGATCTATAGAACTTGCTTATCTTGCATAACTGAAAATGTATGCCCATTGATTTTCAGCTCCCCACTTCTTTTCCCAATCTCTGGCAGTCACCATTCCACTCTCGGATTTTATGAGTTGGACATATTTTATGTAAGTGGAATCATGCAGTGTTTGTCCTTCCATAGCTGGCTTATTTCATTTAGCATAATGTTCTCCAAGTTCATCCATGTTGTTGCGTATGGCAAGATTTTCTTATTTTTTGAGGCTGAACAATATTCCATGATATATGCATACCACATTTTCTTTATCCATTCATTCGTTGATGGACACTTACGTTGTTTTTACATCTTGGCTATTGTAAATAATGCTGCAGTGAACATGGGTGTGCAAATATCTCTTTAAGGTCCTGATTTCAGATTACCTTTTGGTTACAATGTTTACTATTTGGGTGATGAGTAACCCATCGCCATCATTACATGGTATTCCCATGTAACAAACATGCATGTACCCCCAGTCTAAAAATTTCGTTTTATTCCTGATTTCAGTTATTTTGGATAAGTGACCAGAAATGGGATTACTGAATCATATTATAGTTATTTTGGGGGGGGCAGAATAAATCAAATTTATTGAACACCTACTATGTTCAGTAGTAGTTACTGAGTGCATAGTGGTGAACAGAATGAGGGGTGGAGTCTCTTCCCTCATAAAATTTCTGTCTTATTGTCACTAAATAAATATACAGAGTATAGGTGCTATGAAAGAAAAATCATTAATACTATAAGACTACGTCACAGGGAACCTGATTTGATCATGTGAAACATCACAATGGACTTTGGGTTACAAAATGATGAAGACATGGCCCTGCTCTCAGGCTGCTTAGGGTCCAGTCTAGTAGAGGGACAGGGAACAGACTCCATCAGGAGGAACAGGAAGGGAGGTTCTATTCCACTGGGTGGAGGAAGGCCACCTGGAAGGAAGTGCCCAAAAGGATGTGTGCTTCTAGATGGAGAAGGAAGGACATTCCAGGCAGAAGGAAAATCTGGGCAACGGTGTAAAGACAGGGAAGCTTTTGAAGAACAGCAAAGAGCCCAGCTTAGCTGATGTGGTGGAGAGGGTGGAGCTTGGTAAGAGACTGAGAAAAGGTTGGAGAGGTGAGGCAGAGGCCAGTCTTGGAGAATTTGTTGGGTAAACATTTTTTCCGAAGGTTTTGGAGATTATCTCTGAGTTCTAAGACAGGGTGGAGGTCATTTGAGGGCTGGATTGGTGAGAATGGAGCCTGGGATAAGAACGGAAGTTAGGGGACACTGCCAGCACTCTCAGTGCCTGCCTTCTGCTGGACACTCACTGAACTAGATGCTAGAGGGACACAAAGGTGAACATGAAGCCTAGGAGACCCTGGCTTATGTAGACGGATCCACACAGGAAGCGCTGATGGGTAGTGATATGAACGCGCTAGTGCTAAAGTAGAGCCTCTAACCTTGGGAGGGCAGGACGGGGCCTCAGAAAGGGGAGAGGTTGGAGCAGAGTCTTAGGCGGTGTTCAGCCACCACCACCAGGCAAGTGGGAGGAAGGACATGGGCAGGGAGGACCCAGCTGCTGTTCTGGCAGTCCTCTATTGTCTTGCATCCTTTCATTGACACACATCTTGCTTAAGATTCATGTGATTAGAATCTTGGCTCCGAGAAGACATTTAAGCATTTTCCCCTTGTTTTATTAAAGATAGACTGCCAAATTTGCTTCCTTAGGGACGCCCATACTGTATTTACCTGAGCTAGGGAGCAACTGCCCTAACCGCTGATGCTATTTCCTTGTGGCTATTTCTTTGGCCAGGATGGAGGACCATGAAGGCTGTGACGGGAAGCCTCTGATTGGGTAGAAGGGGCCCCTTCCTTCCTGCCCCCTCCTTTTGTTTCCAGAATGTGGAGCCGGGAATGCCAAGCTGGGATCTTTCACAGGACAAATTCTTTTTCCTAGCTCCCAAGGCTATGTAGTTTTTAAGTTCTTTTGCAATAATAGAAACTATATTTTTAAACAACTAGGCTGATTATATCTCTTTTTTTGTCCCAGGCTAATAAAAGTTCCACTGGAAGGTCTGAAGTAATTGAAACTTCTATAATTGAATGAATGGCTGTTAAAAATATAACTGAGCACCATGGGATGGTTCAATAATTATGTTGGTTCCTGCATCCACCACACACACTCATACATGCCATACATGCACCCACATGCATGCTCTCATGCACATACAAGTCCAGATCTGAACATGCTCCAGCCATGTTGCCTTCTGCCTAGCTAGAACCAATTCTCAAACCTGGAGCATTCTGGCTCCCGATCTGTGTGAGACGCACTCTTAACAGCTTAGCCAGAAGCCAGAAGGCAGAATGCCTGTGAAAGTTCCATCAAACTTCACATTAGCTCTTTGAGTAGTTATTAAGACTGATTTCAACTAAAGCACAGGTCCCCTACTTTAGCTACATTCAACTCCATACATAGTCCACTTAACAAGCAAATTTCAACTACCTCATCCGTTCAGCCGTTTGTGGAGATGTGTATCTTTATACAAGTTTAGCAGTCTTGGGTTTTTTTCTTTCCTCTTTATTTTTGCTTTTTAAGCCAATTTTATTAAAGTATAACATATGATAAAATGCTCCCATCTTGTTTTTTTTGGTTGGTTGTTTGGTTGTTTGTTTGAGTTGGAATCTCACTCTGTCACAGACTGGAGTACAGTGGCACGCTCCCGGCCACCGCAGCCTCGACCTGCTGGGCTCCGGAGATCCTTCTGCCTCAGCCTTCCAAGTAGCTGGAACTACAGGCACGTGCTACCACACCCGGCTCATTTTTGATTTGTTGTAGAGATGAGGTCTTGCCAAGTTGGCTGGGCGGGTCTCGAACCCGCAGGGTCAGGCAATTCACTCACCTCGGCCTCCCAAAACACGGAATTACAGGCTGAGCCACTGAGCCCGGCAAATGCTCCCATCTTAATTGTACAGATTAGTGAGTTTGACAGATTTGTATATTTATGTGACTACTGCCGTCATCGAGATTTAGAATCTTTCCATCACCCTAAGAAGCTCCCTCTGTTTGTGCCAATCACCAACGAGTCTCTAACCCCACCCCCAGCCACAGGCAGCCACTGTCTGCTTTCTGTCCCTGTTGCAGAGCTTCGCCTGTTTTAGAATCTCATCAAATGGAATCTTCCAGTATGTACTTGCTCTTTGGTGCCTGGCTCCTTAAACTCAGCATAACGTGTCTGAAACTCATCTATGTTACCCACATAAGTCGTTCATCCTCTTTCTTTGCTTAGTGTTGTTACACTGTATAGATGTGCCACGGGGTTTCCATTCACCTGTTGAGGGATATTTGGATGACTTTCAGTTTGGGGCTTTTATGGATAAAGCTAGCCACCTTCGTTTTATAGAAGTATGTCCTTCAGTGACAGTTCCAAGCACATCTTAGGCACTTGACAATTACCAATCCACTTTTTACTTTTGTATTTAAAGTATCTTGTAAAATTCTAAGAAGGTGTTAATTATACCCCCAATTTCTGGAGAGATGTGTTCCAGAAGATTGTTCAAAGTCAGTTCTGGAAATTTTGAGCATTGAAAACATTCAGTTCTCCTAGTAGCATTGACTGAGACCTGCTCTTGGTCAGCACTGTTCTGGGCTATAGCCAGCAGGGTAAGAAGGCCTGCCCTCTACACTTACAGCCTGGTGCAGCCTATGACACACCTGTGACCAACATGGTATGGTTCTCTGGGGGAGTTGTAAGACCCCTGTAGGAGACCAGGAGACCAGGGGTGGCTTCTCAGAGGACACAAAGTTTGGTCTCAAAGACTGAGTCCAAGCCATTGTTTCTACTGAGCACTGGGCACCAGGTGGATGCATCTGCAGCCTGGGCTATCTATAAGAACTACACAATGTACCTCCAGACCAAAGACAGTCAACTCAGAATTTTGAAAACACTATATAGACCAAATAAAACAGCAGCTGAGCACCACAGTCAGCCTGAGGGCCATGGGCTTGCAAACCCACTTTAAGTGATAGCTGCTTTCACAGTCCTACTTAACACAGTGGCTACCTCTAGTGTTAATAGTAACCTAATCACCCTTTGGAAAAACTCATCATTCTCATTCTGCTGGCTACAGATGTGTGCCCTGAGTTATCCTAGCTAGCATAAGAATACACAGGACTTTCTAAGCTAAGGAGTGGAGTGTCTGTGATTAGAATCGTAGATTCGTTTTAGGAGCAACCTGGGGTCTTTAAGACCAACTGTTAGGAGTCTGTCCATTTCACAAGAAAGAAAAGGAGGGGCCATTGAGCCTCTGTGAGTCCACTGCTCTGTTTATAAAATATGAACAATATTTGCTCATTCGTGTCTTCTGTTATCTACTTTCTGAGCACTGAGTCTCTCACTTGGCTCAAGCTTTAGTGCACTGTCACCTTCACCCTAATTAATTATGTTTCTTCCCACGGCTACAGATTGTGCTTCTCCCTAGCCAGGCCTCCTTCGGCAAAAATTTATTATACCCCCACTGTGAACTAGGCACTGGATACAAAGATTTTAAAAATAATCAGTAGATAGCATTTTGGACAGCTTTCTAGGTGCCAAGATGATTATAATGCTTCACATGGATTAACTCTGCAGCCCCCTAAGGTCTGTGGATGCTATTATTAGCCCCATTTTACAGATGAGGAAATGAGGCACAGAGAGGTCAAGTAACTTTCCTAAGGACACAGAAGTAGTAAGTGATGGAGCCAGGATTAGATCCCAGGTAGTCTGTGTCTGAAGCCCACACTGTCTACCACTTGTGACTATGAGGTCTCTGTGGTTAGAGAATTGATAATCTAATGAGAGAGACCAGTCCACCCATCTGATTATAATATCCTGCGTGAAGTGGTGCCATAGAAGCTCAGTCAAGTGTTCTGGGGGCTCAGAAGAGGGAGCACTGAGTCTACCTATGGTGGGTGGGGGAGGAAATAATAATAACAGCTCATATTTACTGAAAGTTGACTAAATCTCCATGCTTATTGTTAGAAGCATCTTCTCATATAATCACTAAACAATCCGACTTTACAGGTGAGAAAACTGGGGCTTAAAATTAAGTAAAATGTAACTTAATCAAGGCTATTCTAGGCATTTTGAAGAATGACTAGGATTTAGACTCGATTTATAGGTTATAGACTCTAGGGGAAGGGTTTACTAGGACCAAGATCTAGCCAGGACAAAGGCAGAGCTTTCATGAATTTTAAAATCTATCTTCAAATAAGCATATTTAAACTCTGTATTTCCTTAATTCTATGATACATTCTCTACCCATCTGTTAGTAACTCTTTGGAATAAAATAAAACTACTTTTTGTAGTGTACAAATAGTTGTACTATTTGTTTTTGTTTTGCTAGCCAACAAGAACATAAACATGTCTGCACAACCCTAAGCCTTGATATTCAGTCTAGACAGTGGTCCTCAAACTGTACTGTGCTTCACAATCACCTAGGGGCTTCTAAGTACAAACTGCCAAACCCAGCCCCAGGGATTCTGACTTGGTGGCTCTGGGAAGGGGTCTGGGAGCCTCAGTTTTAGTAAGCTCCTTATTTAATTGTGACGTAAGAACAGACTTTGAGGATCAGTGGTCTCTAGATTCTTCTGAATCACTGTTTTCTTTCAGCAGGAAGACTAAAGAACATGCTGTTGAGAGTTAAATCCACCGGCAGTTTTTGGTAGCTAGGTATTTGGTGCTGAGTCCTTCATGATATAACAATTGAGCAGAAGCCGGGCTCGGTGGCTTAGCCTGTAATCCCGCGCCTTGGGAGGCTGAGGTGAGTGGATTGCCTGAGCCCGCGGGTTCGAGACCCGCCTGGGCAACTTGGCGAGACCTCATCTCTACAATAAATCAAAAAAATTAGCTGGGTGTGGTAGCGCGCGCCTGTAGTTCCAGCTACTTGGAAGGCTGAGGCGGAAGGATCACCGGAGCCCAGCAGGTCGAGGCTGCAGTGGCCAGGAGCGGCCACTGCACTCCAGTCTGGGCGATGGAGTAAGACTCCAACTAAAAAAAAAAAAAAAACAATTGAGCAGAGCCAGCCCTTAGGAAGGGAAGTTCTGACACATGCTGCAACACAGATGAGCCTTAAGAACATTATGCAAAGTGAATTAAGCCAAACACAAAAGGACAAATACTATATGATTCCACTTATATGAAGAACTTAGAGTAGCCAAATTCATAGAGACAGAAATAGAATGGTGGTTGCCAGGGACTGGAGAGAGGAGGGGAAAGAGAGTTATTGATGATTGAGTTCAGAGTTCCAGTTAGATGAAAAAGTTCTGGGGATGGGAGGTGGTGATGGTTGCAAAATATGACCCTATTTAATGCCATTGTACTATGCACTTAAAAAATAATATCCACAAGGGTGGGATTGAGCAAACTAGTCTCTTCCAGTTTTGCTCACTTCTTGACATTTGGTGATTTCTACTCCTTTCATTGTATTGTCTGATGTGTGACAAGCAGTCCTTTACACCTCTTAGTGACCAAACAAAACACCATTCTAACCTATCTGTACTTCTTAGCCTTATTAAGCTCGCGTTGTTGCTTTAAAACAAGGAAGTATGGACATATAGCCCTCCCTCCAGAGATGCCTATTGGCTTCACTTACGCTAAACTTATATCTGGCAGATCTGCTCCCTGTAACTGATTTCACTACAGCACTGGAATGGAATCCTTCTTAAACACACTTAAATTAACTGTTAGGAATCCATATTTAAATTTAAACACATGAGTTGCTGTTGAGGCCAACCACTCAACCCAGACAGCTCTGGGAGGAAGCGATACCCACGACTGCACGGCTGTGTGGGCACAAGCACGGGTGGTGACAGCTGTATTTCAACTTCTCTGCCTGGGCTGGCAGATTTCTTTTGGCATTGATAATTAGAGAGCTATTAAAATGTGGGGGGAAATTGTTTACCTGTTGTGGTTCTTGGTAGTAAACCAAAGAAGCTAAATCTGGCTAACTTAAACAGAAAAGAAACTTTTTGGAGAATCAGGTCATTCACAGAGTTAATAGGAAGGTTGGGGAACTAGCTTTAGAACTGCCATGAATAAACTCTTATTTTCCCTGTGTCTTTGCAGCATTTCCTTAAAGTTCAACCCTCCACTCTGGTGGAAGGAGATGAATGGCCACCTCTAGATAGCCTGCCTGTGCCCCAGCCTGCCAAGGAATGGGGCAAGGGACTTTCTGCCACTCCTTCAACTCTATGACCCATGCAGGACACCTCCCCCCAACACATACACAACAGGAAGGCATACAGCAAAAAACAGTTCATGTCCCCTCTGTTGTATACCCCAGACACAGCGTTTTCTTTCATCTGTTTCCAAACCTTCGGATACCTGATGCTGCCAAGTGAGAGAGTAGTCTGGAAAAGTAAGTTCCCATGCAGGTGCTTTTGCAGGTGGTTCCAAAGCTTCTTCCTGGCACCCAGGGAACAGCCAGTTCATTCATCAGCTAAGGATCTACAATCCTGTGATCTAGGACCTGGGGCTGTCTGGTACACAAGTCAGTCTCAAATGTCAGCAGCACTTACTGTTACCTTGGGAGGTAGTCTGTTCTGGCCTTACGGGGACAGAACTCAGTAAAGTCTTGACCCTAAACCTTTACTTACCATGTATGTCCATTTCAGTAGGTCTTGTTTTCCTTGGATCTAAACTGGCTGCTGACTACAATGAAAATAAAACTCTGGCCCACAGTCTGAGAACTACCTTGTCTTCCTTGTCCCCCAAGAAACTGGGGAGCACCATAGTGAGATAGAATAGAGAAGTGAAAAGCATGAGCTGGAAGTATCAAACATGCATGGTGGTGTAGACACCGCACTGGGGACAGTGGTTTCCTCTGGGTAGGAAGGGAGGAAAGGGCCCGGGGAGGGGTGCACAGGGCTTCGGCACTTCCAAATATTTTCTTTTCTTTATTAGAAATGTCTCTGAGTCCAGTTTGCTTGTTCAGCTATTCCTCTGACACCTGGTCTTGAAAAGCATGGAAACTTTAGTCTGCGGACCCCCTTTATTTTTGCCTAATAGATCATTCTCCCCTAGATATTTTGTCATCTGCCTTAGATTCCACACTTCCTCCATCCCCAGAGCCAACCAGTGTCCTACTTTTTTTTTTTTTTTTGAGTTGGAGTCTCACTCTGTCACTCAGGCTGGAGTGCAGTGGCACACTCACGGCCACCCCAGCATCGACCTGCTGGGCTCCGGCAATCCTTCCGCCTCAGCCTTCCAAGTAGCCGGAACTATAGGAGTACGCCACCACGCCTGGCTAATTTTTTATTTTATTGTAAAGATGAGGTCTTGCCAAGTTGCCTGGGCTGGTCTCGAACTGAGCCCGGCATTTTTTTTTTTTAATTTTTTTTTTTAGGCAGTGGCGATCATGGCTCACTTGAACTCCTGGGCTCAGCCTCCTGCCTCAGCCTCCCAAGTAGCTGGGATTACAAGCATGAGCCATTTGGTCTCTACAATTGATGCTAACATTTTTGTATTTGTGCTGTAGGGTGTATCCATAGATTGTTGAATATTTTGTATGTTAACAGTTTATATGACTGTTATGCTGTACATGTCCTTTTGAAACTGATTTTTAACTCTTTTTTTTTTGAAGGGGAGGGAAGTTTACCTGTGTTGACAACTGAAGGTCTAGTTCATTCTCACCACTGTGTGGTGTCTTGTTATAGAAATAAACTAGACTTCGTTTTCAAAAGTATCTGAAACAAGCAAGGCAAAATGTCAGAATTTGTTAAGGTTAGGTGGTAGGTACATAAGCGTTCAGTATATTCCTCTTTAGATGTTTATGTATGTTTGAAAGCTTTCAAAATCTAAAAGAAAAGGGGAGACCACTAGATTGGGGTCAGGAAAGTGACATCTCAGCACTAGCTAGGCTGGATTAGACTCTTATTCTGAAGTTAATTGGACTGAGATTAAAAGTAAATTTTGTGGGATTAGCCTCTCCTTGTTTGCTTTCCATGGGAATCTGCCTCCCTGGGGAAATGCCTGAGCGTCTTGACCTCAGACTGGAGAGTGTTTATTCAGCTGTATGATTTGCTACTCATTGGTAGGTGGCCAGAGAGGGCCAAACAGAATTTTTTGTGATTGCTTTAAAAAAGAAGTTGGCAAGAGACCATGTCACAGAATGGCTGTGAGACATAATTTTAAAGAAATATTTATAACATACTTGAGCTATAAATAGTCCAAATGATAAATATTGGCCGCAACATTGACCAGACAGCCTTTGACCTCCTCAACACTCTACAAACATGGGTTAAGAGAAGGAGATTCCTCTTTTGTTACACTTACCAGACACCCCCTTGGAATGCTAGATGGCTTCCAGTTCTCTTCCTTTTCTATCTCTGGTGCTTTCGGAAAAGTGAGACTTTTCCGAAGCAAAAAATTTTTGACCCATGGCCTATGTTTTTACAGCCATTGATCAGTTTTGCCATTGATCAAGAGAACCGTGCTAGGTGAAATAAGAGACTTGTGATGACTAAATGAAATTATGGATATGGAAGTAAGCAATTCTCAAAGTGACCGTGCCCATTTAGCTTTGTCCCAGGTCCCAGGCATTAACCAGATTCATGAAGCCCAGAGACCTCACTTGAAATGACTGTCAAGTCACGAGGGCTCCACTGCCTCCAACTTGGAGATGGGCTCTCTCCCTGGCAGCTGCTGGAGGGCACGGCAATTCCTGAACCTTCCTGGTAGACCTGCCCTGCTGCTATGGCCACACTGACGTGCCCTTCTCTCTATCCAGGGTACGACTTCTGCCAGGTCCTGCAGTGGTTTGCTGAGAGGGTCGACAGGATCATCCTGCTCTTCGACGCTCACAAACTGGACATTTCAGACGAGTTCTCAGAGGCCATCAAGGCCTTCCGGGGCCAGGATGACAAGATCCGTGTGGTGCTGAACAAGGCCGACCAGGTGGACACACAGCAGCTGATGCGGGTTTACGGGGCCCTCATGTGGTCCCTGGGCAAAGTCATCAACACACCTGAGGTGCTGCGAGTCTACATTGGCTCCTTCTGGGCCCAACCCCTGCAGAACACAGACAACCGCCGGCTCTTCGAGGCCGAGGCCCAGGACCTCTTCAGAGACATCCAGAGCCTTCCCCAGAAGGCAGCAGTGCGCAAACTCAACGACCTCATCAAGCGAGCAAGGCTGGCCAAGGTAAGCCGGGAGACGCCCTGCATGGCAGCCTTGGGCTGCGAGTCTCTGTTTTCTCTCCAAAGGCAAGGTAGGGGGCTGGCAGAGGCTCCATTCCAGAAGCCTTAAGGATTCACTTGTGATAGGTTAAGAATATAGCCTCAAGATCAGGCTGTCCTGTTGGCATCCTGGCTCCTAGCTCTGTACTCCTGGGCAAATGACTGAACCTTTCCAAACCTGTTGTCTGATCTGTACCATGGAGCTAATAAGAACACTTCTCAGGTGCTTATGAGAACTCAGGGTGACTGTATCAGTGTGACAAAGCACTTGGCATAGCACTGGCGCACAGGGAGTAATCAATCAGTACACTCGCTACATGGAAGCTGTTAGGATGTTGGGATGATGGAAACAGAGCCAGACGAACCTGAGAGAGGTAGCCCATGTTGATGGGACCAACAGGGTGCTGAGGGGCCCCTACTAGTCCCCATGCACCTAAAGCATAGAACCCAGTGTCACAGCCTGGATCCAGGGGAGCCCAGGGAGGAAGTCTGGCTCAGCCTAACCTGCAGAATGTGCTGGTGGGGTGACACCCCATCTCCATTCTGGGTTGTAGCCTATGAGCTCCTGGATCCCCCACCTCTTAGCTGAGCCTGTTAGTAGCCCCAGGACTGTGTGCCCCATGGTGAGTGAGTAGAAGTGCTGACCTCCCTTAAGTAGCAGAGTCAATTCTCCTATCTGAAGAGAGAGAAGCATATCACTCCTCCAAGAGAAAGTATGGGAGAAAAGTGGCTCTGTGAAATATAGGTGCATGTTTCATAAAACCATTGTCCTCTAATACCAGAAGTGCCTCCAGAGTGTTATCTAGTCCCAGCGGAGTTCAGATCTGGCTGATCATCAGAAGCACCCAGGCCCTTTAACCAGAGTCAGTTCCCAGGCCCTGCCCCAGAGCTTCTGAATCAGGGCTGTGTGTGCACACATGACCATGTGAGCACATGCATGTGTGTAAATGCACCTTTGTGTGTGTGTGTGTGTGTGTGTGTGTGTGTGTGTAAAGCTCTTCAGGTGGTTCTGATCATCAGCCACGTTTGGAATCCAGAGGTCTAGAGGGTAAGGGAAGTATAAGTGGTTTCTCCAGGATCACACATAATCTGCTAGTGACAAAGCCAGGACTAAAAATCAGGCCTCCTGGCTCTCAGTCCAGCCTTCTGCTTCAGGCCCCATCAGTCCAGCTAACACTGGTCCATGGGCCTGAGTCTCCAGATCCACTAGCACTTGGTTGGGAAGCGAGTTCAGCTCACCCTCCCTTTGTCTTCTGGCGACCAAGACCCACGTACCCTCTCACATTCCTCTTGCTTCACAGTGAGTGGTTTCTGGTCTGGCCCTGGGGCCCAGCAGGTCATTCTGGCCATCCAGTCAACATGCACTCAGCATGTACTCAGCACCCCTCGGCCAGGTCTAGGAGGTTCACCTGGTAGAGGAGGGAGGATCTACCTACTCCTTCCCAACCCCATTATAGAATGGTGAGCTGTGTGTCCATTTGAGGTGTGGACACTGTGCTCCGGGGAGGGTGTCTAAGTGACTGACCAGGAGAAGCAGGGAGGCTTCACTAGGGGTGACAGCTGAGATGGGGACAAGCCTTCCTACTTCTCCTCACTGCTCCCTGGCAGCCTGTCATCACATCAAAGTGCTCACACATCAGCATCTGTCCTGTGTCAAAAGGAAGCCTCCCTGGCTGTCGCTGCCCCCGACACGGGACCTTGAAGTTCTGTTTCCTCTCTACTCACCTTATGTCTTAGTGCGTGCACACACATTCCTCCTAACTTGCAGTCACAGGGTGTTTGTGTGAGTCACCCTTCTTTATCTTTTCTTCCTGGTGCAAGCTACTTCCTTTCTAGAACTACAAGCCACTTTTGTTCCAAGTGGCAGAAGTCTGCTTTGCCCATTTGGTGACCCCTTGGCCTGCAGTATTTCTCTTCTCCAGCAGGTACAGCCAAACTTAACCTTCAGGGTACATGACATCCCACATTATTTTATAGCCAAAGCTGGTAATTCACATTATAGCGTTAGTGGAATTTTTTGGTTTTGAGTCAAGGTCTCACTCTGTCATCCAGATTAGAATGCAATAGCACTATCTCAGCTCACTGCAGCCTCGACCTTCTGGGCTCAGGCGCTCCTCCCACCTCACCCCCCCCGCCCCCCTGCATAGTAGGTGAGGCAACAGTCATACAACTACCATGCCTGGCTAATTTTTTAAAATTTTGTTTTAGAGATGGGGGTCTCATTATATTGCCTAGGCTGGTCTCAAACTCCTGGGCTCAAGCAATCCTCCCACCTTGGTCTCCCAAAGTGCTGGAATTACAGGCATGAGCTATCATGCCTGGCCACTTTCATGGATTTTAAGATTCCTTTTGAATGGTTTTTGAATGCCCAGGGGCATTTTTAATTTACTTATCATTGTTGAGAGCCCAGTGACTCAAGATGTTGCTCTATTCAGTCATATAGATAAATAAGGAGCAGAGAACCCTCTGGAAATGCCAAGCGCCGTAACCTGTAGAACTTCCCTGCCATTCTTGAGCACTGGGCCCTATGAAGAGGCCAGCATGGTCTAGATCTAGAGAGGCACAGAATGCTGCTCTGTCTTCTGACACTGTGAATAATGAAAAAAACCCTTGTGCAGATGCAGGGAGTGGGGGACGGCCAAATTTGCTGAGCTTACTTATAGGAAAAAAGCTTTTTTTTTCCTTCCTAAGAATAGTATCTAGCTTGTTCCTTTTCACAAAGGAAAATGTTTGAAGTAGGGATGTTCACAGCCTGAGCTTCCCAGTGCCAGTGGCTCATGGGCAGTGCCATGCTGAGAAGCAGGGACAGGAAACTGTCTCAGCCGGATAAAAAACAGAGCTCAGCACAATGGCCTTGGCCACTAACTGATGACATTCACTTTATACCATCCGCAATTGTGTGTTTCATTTATGAACTTGTTTTTGCTTAAAATAGATAAGGAGTCACCTGAGTTTTTACCCTTTGGAGTGTTTATATTTCCTAAAAGTGCTTTTATTTTGGTATATTACTCTCTCTCTTGATCCAGTTTTCCTTTTACACACCAACAGTGTTCCAGAAGCTACACTGTTGGCATTACGTGTGTTCTTTTGCTTGATCCTCTCAAAAAATACACAAAATTTGGCCTTATGATCCTCATGTCACACCTGAGGGAACCAAATCCTGTAAGGGACAAATACAGATTCAGACCCCAGCCAGGCTGACTTCTCAGTCCAGAGAGCATTCATCTGAAATCTGGAGAGCATAGCATCTGCAACACCTCCCTACTTGTGTCCTTGCTTCCTGCAGTTAATCTGTTACTCTGTTTACTCTTTAAAATTCTCCATCCACAGACATTCTACACAGTTTAGGTTTATCGAGCTGACATTTTGAAAACATGCAAAGGATAAGTCTTCAGATGATCACTAAGAGGTGTCAGATCTGAGTTGGGCTGTGGAGTGTGTCTATTTATAGAGCACCATCATTAGCAGAATTCTCGGCCCATCCAGATAAAGCAAGTGTGTCATCGTGATAATCAAACTCAAGTTGTCATAAAGATGAGCTTAATATGAAATATACTCTTGCCAATTTAATTATTTCCTTGCTGTTTCTGTTTATATTTTCTTTTACAACTCTGTTTCAAGGAACAGGAAACCTTTCAAGTGGGTTTTCTGGTTAGCCTCAAAGATCACTTCTTACAATACCAGTAGATAACCTTCTTTGAAGACTGCTCACACTCTGAGATGCAGTCAAGATTCATTTCGTGATTCTTTAGAGTAAGCTGTTTTGGGAAAGCCCAATAAAGGGTTTTAAAAAATATGATTTAGCCGGGCTCGGTGGCTCAGCCTGTAATCCCGCGCCTTGGGAGGCTGAGGTGAGTGGATTGCCTGAGCCCGCGGGTTCGAGACCCGCCTGGGCAATTTGGCGAGACCTCATCTCTACAACAAATCAAAAAAATTAGCCGGGCGTGGTAGCGCGCGCCTGTAATTCCGGCTACTCGGAGGGCTGAGGCGGAAAGATCGCCGGAGCCCAGCAGGTCGAGGCTGCGGTGGCCGGGAGCGGCCACTGCACTCCAGTCTGGGCGACGGAGTGAGACGCCAACTCAAAAAATAAAATAAAATAAAATAATAAAACAGGAACACATCCCATGACATCTATGACCAGTGTTCATCCAAGTTCAGCTGAACACTTCCCATGACAGGAGCTCTCCACTCTGAGAGACAGCCCATTCCTTTTTTGGAGCTCCAGTTGTTATAGAGACACACCACTTTGTATTGAACTGAAATCTATCTCTGAATAATTGTCTTCCATAAAATCTTCTTTTGTCATCTGCAGCAACATGCTTATGTCTCATTCCTATTTTCTATCATAGTGCAACTATTTGATGGTGTTTCTCCTGTATTCCTTAAGTTTTCCCTTAAATAATTGAATCGTCTCATCTTTTCCCAGTGTTTTATCATATCATACAGCGTCAAGACCTTCTAACTCTAAGGCTTGTCTTATGTTTTATAGGCAATAGCTTATAAATATCATTCTTTATAATTATGGCATGAAACTCTGAATGAGACGTTTCAATCGAATTGTGCCAATGTAGAGTGTTATAGGGATATTATCTACTTGGACTTCAACATTAATTTCCTGCTAATGCTGCATTTATTAAATTGGATTTGTTTTCCTATAAGCATACTGTATTTTCCAATTTATAAAGATTGTAGTCGGTTTAACTTTTTAAGTGTTGTTTCCTATAAACAGTTTTAATGTATTCCACAGCCTTTAACTTTGCAGTTGCTTCTTTAAATATAAAGAATGTCATATTAATCAACATCAATCTCAAATAGCAGATTTGGTACACGGATATAGCCTATTATACTATTAGTAGAATTTCACACATTGGCATCTCAATTTTTGAAACTCGTGCCATAACTTTCCAGCTCCCTTTTAATTGTGTAGGATTCATCATTTAAGTAAAAAATGCCTTCTAAAAAATAAATCATGAGTTCAACTTTAGCTCATGTGATCTGGGGCAATCATCCCTGGTCTTTAAATCATGTATCTGTGCTGATTGATCAGTATTTGTGGCATGCCTATTATAAAATATTTTTAATACCACTTCTTTTCCATTTAAGCAATTGATTCAGAATTTTAATTTTTATTGAATCGGACCAAGGAAAACGTTCAGTAATTTCATGTATAAAATCAACATTTTTTTTGACAGTCATCTTTATATTTTCCTAATCGTATTATTTAGCATCTACGAAAAGTTTCTCATGCATATCTCTTAATAATGAAATGTTCCCAAAGGGCTTTGTGAAGAAAATAACATTTTAAACCCATTCCTCCTAATTATATCTAAAATGAATATTTATAAAAAAAATTTTAAAAGAGAGAAATTACTGGTATAAAAATTTTCACATAATCATATTTATTCTTCTTAAAATTTTTAGAAACCACCTGTTTAATGTAATCTCAAATTTTGCCAAAATGTTAATCATATGTTTAAACACTTAAATACAGAAAAGATAAAAGATTATAAATAATAAATAGAAATTAATCTAGTATGAGATATGTATTAACCACTGATTTTTAATTACAAAGCTGCTGGTGAAGATCTAGCCAGAGGTGGCTATTCTAGGGTTATTATTTCCATCGTTGCTTTATTTTTTATTATCTTGGTTACAGGTCCTTAAACAACAAAGGACATTTCTACCTTTGTTTTCATGATGTGGATAAACAAGTATCATGTCACTTATCTCCAAAAAGTCTTTCGTAGATCATTTTATAACAACTTAACATCCCTGATGTTTACCTGCACAACAGTTAAGAAGAGTAAACACTTTATGTTAGATACAATGCCTAAATAAACAGAAAAGAAAAAAAGAATAAATTCCCTCTAGAACACAATCTTATAGAAATGCTGTCAGCATTAAGTAACATAGATATTTACCTGAAATCCATAGGGTTTATGGGATGAATTGAAACTAGGTCTGTACTGTAATTTTATCTATGGGTGTTACATTCATAATTTAGTTCTTGGTATATAGATTCTGTCAGATAATAGGTCAATTTGGTGTCCTCTAGAGCTTCCAAATTACCTAAGAAAGAATTCTTGCTGTTTTCTGTTATGTCAGAGACTTAGAATGCTTTCTCTTCCATGCTCAAATGTGAAAAAAACCTCTCATTTTTACCTGTATACAAATGCTATTATGATATTTTCACATAAATGTATGTACATCTTTCATTGAAAGATTTTCCTTCTTTGAATTAGTCACTAAATCCTGAAGTGTAAAAATAAGGAAGCAGAGGCAGGGCATATTTAGTAGAGCTCAATTTTTCTTTCTAGACCCTCAGATTTTCTTTACTATGGTTGAAACACATCACATTATATGCAGAAAAAAACTCAAAATGGATTAGAACTCTAACTACAAAACTCTTAGACAACATTTTTTTTCTGAGAATTACAACTTTTTTAGGAAAGCAGAGGTGTATGTTTTTATTGCCATGGATTTGGCAATGAATTCTTAGGTATGACACAAACGCACAAGAAATAAAACAAAAAAATTTAAAACTTATGTGCTTCAAAGATGACTATCAAGAAAAGTAAAGCGATAACCCACAAAAAGAAAGAAATTATGATATATACATATTTATATATGTTAAAAATGTTTTTAAAATGGCCAAAAAGTGGAAACAAATCAAACGTCCATTCATTTGAACATGAACAAACGCAAACATTATACTGAAGACTGCCTATCGCATGATTTCATTTAAAGAAAGGGCCTTAAAGAAATAAACACTTCGTAATAGAAATGAAATAGAAAATCGTGGATGTAAGGACTGGGGTTGTAAATGGGGATTAGCTGCAAATGGGCACTAGAGATCTTACTGAAATGATAGCAATGTTCTAAAATAGGATTTTGGTGATGTTTGCATAACTATAAATTTAATTTTAAAAATTTCATCCATTGTGATGTTATGTGAAGTGAGGACCAGTGGGAGGCCCAAACTTCATCTGCATATAGACCACTTATGTACCTAATCCTGACATGTACCCCTCATCTTTAAATTAAAAAATATATATATCCTTGACAAGTCAACACAAAACATACATTTGGAAAACATCTTTTTAATAAATGGTGCTGGGAATATTGAATTGCTTTATGCAAGAATGAAACTTGTTATCTATGTCTCACCACATTCAAAAATCAACTCATGATAGATTAAAGATTTAAAAGTAGGAGTGAACCTATAAAACTATTAGAAGAAAATCTAAAGGGAAGACGTCATATACATGTTATGCTGAAGGAGCAACACATAAATAACTCCATGATGAATATCATAGCTTTAGCTGACAGTGAAAAAATGATGAAGAGACCTGCTACTATTAATTCATGATTGCTTGGTCGCCCTGAACGTAACCGCATTCCTTAGAATTATAAGATTGCACTGACCCTGCCTGAAACAGAACAAGTCACTGACCCCATGGTTTTTTTAATTCACCTAGTTAGTAAAATAGATTGGTATTTATTTCTATGATCAACAAGGTTAGATGTGCAATTGTATTAATCTTGTAACCATAACCAGTACACTTTTTTGCTTTGTTGTACTCATAGGCTAATGGTGTATCATAATGAATAATGTTTTATTTTGTAAATATAACATTATTCTCTGATAACTCCTTTGCTTAGAGTTACTGATAAATGAAAATTACACATTATTGGTAACAGGTACCAAGAATATGCAGACAATGAATTTATAATTGACAATAACACAACTGTAACTGGAATCCTATAGAATGCTTTCTAAGTCATATAGTTTGATGTTAATCAATAACAAACTTCAATGTTTATGCTTATAAATACAGACTGTAATATTTGAGGATCTGAACTGGTCTTGGTATTTATACTGTCTTGTCTCCCTGAATTCTGAATCCATAAATAACTTTTTTCTCCTTCCCCCACAAAAAAATTAGAAGAAAATTTAGGGAAAACTCTTCTAGATAAAGGTCTTAGCAAATAATTTATGACTAAGACTTCAAAAGCACAGGCAACAAAATCAAAAGAAGACAATGAAATTTTTACAAAACTTCTGCAGCAAAAGAAATAATCAAGTGAACAAGCAACTTATAGAATGGGAGAAAACTTTGCAAAGTATTCATTAAACAAAGGACTAACATTCAGAATATACAAGGAAATCAAACAGCTCAAGAAAAATATCCTATTGAAATGTGGGCAAAGAAAATGAATAGGAAGTTTTCAAAATATGACATAAAAATGGCCAAGATATATGAAACAATGTTCAACATAATTAATCATCAGATAAATGCAAATTAAAACAGCAATGAGATATAATGGTTTTTTTATTATTACTATTATTATTATTATTTTATTATAAAGATGTGAGGTACAATTCAGAGTTAGGTAAACAAGCATTGATTATGCAGGTACCCTTGTTGATGAAGTACATCCCTCTTTCCCTTAGCAGTTTCCTGAACTACCAATCCCACCCCCTCCCCTGACAGTTTCCCACTACTGCCAATCCCTTTCTTATAGTATTATAATTGTTCAAGGTCTGCTTGTCAATGAGAACATATTGTACTCTGTTCTTTGTTTCTGTGGTAGATCACTAAGTATGGTCGACTCCAAATCCATCCATATGTTTGTCTTTCTTTATGGCTGCATAATATTCCGCTGTGTATATGTACCACAGTTATTTTTTTATCAGTCCAGCTACGATGGGCAATGTGGTTGGTTCCATGTTTTTGCTATTGCGAATAGAGCTGCAACAAACATATGTGTGCAGACATCTTTTTTGTAGAATGATTTGAGGTCCTCCAGGTATATTTCCAATAGGGGAATTGCTGGGTCATATGGAAGGTCAATTTCTAGTTCTTTCAGAAATTGCCACGCTGTCTTCCAGAGGTTGCACTAGTTTGCATTACCACCAGCAGTGTAGAAGAGTTCCCTTTTCTCCACATCCTTACCAGTATCTGTTGTTGTTTGTTTTATTAATGATGGCCATTCTTACTGGGGTTAGGTGGTATCTCAATGTGGTTTTGATTTGCATTTCTCTGATGATGAGTGAGGCTGAGCACTTTTTCATGTGTCTGTTGGCTGCCCATATATCTTCCTTTGAGAAGTATCTATTCATGTCTTTTA
>CAUYQG010004742.1:0-19621 GCA_963574415.1 Tarsius wallacei
CAGCAGGTCGAGGCTGCGGTGGCCGGGAGCGGCCACTGCACTCCAGTCTGGGGGACAGAGTGAGACTCCAACTCAAAAAAAAAAAAAAAAAAAAAAAAAAGAGCAGCAATCTTATAATGATGATGGTGGGATATCTTCTAATATCTAAAGAACAAGAAATATAAAGAATTAATAGATGAGTATGTAAGGAGGGATCCATATGAGACTGTTAAATATAAATGCAAATAAGTCTGAGACTCTTAAGAAGTTATAATTCCTTCATGAGTGTTAATTTTAAGTTAATTGGGTGTATAAAGAAGAGGCTGAGAAGATGGTGGTCAAGGATCAGGCCTCCAGATGGTAAGTCTCAAAGCTGAGACCCAAAAACCTGAATTGAAAAACTCTTTATTATAGTTACTTTACATTCATGGTTTATCCAGAGTCAAACCTCCACCCAGGAAAGGAATAGAAGTTGTTCTCTTCTTGTTCATTTGTCATTGGACATAGTTCACAACTAATTCTTTTATGCACATGGTGTCAAGGAGTTTTTGAGAAAAAGCACTGATACTTTTTTGAGGTGAAATATAATGGAGCCTCTACGCTGGTAGTAGTTATCCTGGGCAGGAAATGTCAGAGATTACTTCATTTAAAGGATGTTTTAAATAGATTATCTTTAGTGTAATTTGAAATACATACTCTAAGAAATTGTCATACATATGTGTGTGTGTGTATATATATATATATAATATATATGAAGAAACTTTCTCAACCTGTTGAAGAACATATATTTAAAAATTCTAAAAAATGCACAAAAAGTTATCAGAAGTAACAAGTCTTTTAACAAAATTTCAATGTTAGCAATGAATAAAATAGAATTTCTAAAAAAGTACTATTTACAGTGACATCAGTAATAGTTATTCTGTTGACCTTTGAACAATGCAATGGTAAAAGACACTGAACCACTGCACAGTAAAAATTTTCATGCAACTTTTGACTCCCCCAAAACGTTACTAACAGCCTACTGTTTACCAGAAAACTTACCAACAACGTAACAGTCAATTAACGCATATTTTTGTATTATATGTTTTATATATTGTATTCTTACAATAAAGTAAGCGAGAGAAAAATATCATTAAGAAAATCATAATGAACAAAAATTTATTTACTATTAAGTAGAAGTGGATAAAGGTCTTTATCTTCAGAGTCTACACACTGAGTACACTAAGAAGAAGAAGGAAAAGAAAGGATTAGTCTTGCTATCTCAGGGGTAGCAGAGGCGGAAGAAAAGCTATGCATAAATGGACTCACATGATGCAAACCCATGTTGTCCAAGGGTCTGTGTACTTGGGAATAAAATTAGTAAAATATGTATAAGATCAATACACTGAAAACTACAAGACATTACTCTGAAAATGAAATAAAACCTAAAATGAATAGAAAAATATCCCATAGTCATGAGAAGAGATAACATTAGTAAGATATCAATTCTTCTCACATTTATCAACATAATGAAATCTCAATCAAAATCCTTGTAAGTTTTTTTGTAGAATTGATGAGCTGATTATTAAAATTATGTAAAAATACAAAGAAATAGATTTTCAATACAATTTTGAAAAAGAAGAACAAAGTCATAGGGTTAACACTGCTTGATTTCAGTCATTATTACAAAAATGCATTAGTCAAGACAGTATGGTATTGGTGAAAGGATCAACCCATAAATCAAAAAGGGAAACCCAAAATGGAAAACCAAAAAGGGAATTCAAAATAGACCCACACTTATGTGGTCAATTCAGGTCAATTCAGTTTGGAAAATCTTTTCAGTAATGGTGCTGAAATAACTGGATGGTTAGACTAAAATCATAATAATAACCTTAACTCTTCAGAAAATACACATAATTAACTCAAAATGGATTGTCTGCTTAATGGGATTTTAAAACTGTTAAAATTTAGAAGAAATCATAGGAAGAATATTAATGGTCCTGGATCAAAGATGTTTTAAATATGATTCAAAATATATAAACTATAAAATAAAAAATTACAAAATTTGACTTCATCAAAATTATAAAATTTTGCTTTGCAAAAGACATTGAAATGAAACTGTCCAAAACAGACTAAGAGTGAAGTTTTGCAAGGCATGTATCTGACAAAGGACTTGTAACTACAATATATAAATAACTACTACATCTTAATAATAAAAAGACAATGTAGACTTCATCAAAAGCATCTTTGTGAAAGACTCTGTTAAGAGAATGAAAAGACAAGCTACAAACTGGAGAACATGTTTGTACATCCCACATCCAGATTATAAAAACATTTCTCAATCCGTAAGAACACAAGCAACTTGATTTTTTTCAATGGACAAAATATTTGAATAGTCACTTCACTAAAGAAAATATATGGAAGGAAACTAAGCTCACAAATATGTGTTCAACATTATTATTAATGCAAATTCAAACAACAATGCGATACCATGATACACTCAGCAAAATGGCTAAAATTTCTTAAAAACTTTATCTTATCAATATTTGGCAAGGATGTGAAGCAACTAAAACTCTCATACAATACTGGTGAGAATGTAGAATAACACAACCACTCTGGAAAACAGTTTGCCATTTAAAAAAAAAATTAAAACTACATTACCATACTACATAGTCTTTCTACTTCCAGGTGTTTATCCTAGAGAAATGAAAGTACATATTCACACAACACTGTGCACATGGATGTTCAGAGCAACTCCATTTTTCACACCCCCAAATTGAATACAACCTAAATTTCCATCAGCATGCAAATGGATAAACAAATATGGTATATCCTTACAATGGAAAACCATTCATCAAGAAAAAATAATAAACTAATGATAAATGCAACACATGATAGACCTCAAAATAATTAGGCTAAGTGAAAAAAGTCAGACACAAAAGGCCATATACTGCAAGATTCCATTTATACAAAATATCCAGAATAGACAAATCCATAGACACAGAAGTAGATTAAGGGCTGAGGGAAGGGGACTGGGAGGTGACTGCTTAATCAGTATGGGGTTTCCTTTTGGGGTGAAGAAAAAAAACATGAAACCAGCAATACTGCCCATCAAAAGTAGACTGGATTATAAAAATGTGGTACATATACATGATGGAATATTACGGAGCCATAAACAAGGATACAGTGTTGAACTTTGCAGCAACTTGTATGGATTTAGATTCTGTCATACTTAGTGATCTATCACAAAAACAAAGAACTGAGTACTACATATTCTCATTCATAAGCAGACCCTGAAAATTTATCATAATACTACAAGAAAGGGATTGGCAGTAGTGGGAAACTGCCAGTGGGTGGGGGGAGGGGGCGCACTTCATCAATAAGGATACCTGATCTTAAACCAGGTGAAATGGGGACCAAAGTGAGACCTAAACTTTACCTATATAGTGACCATTTGTATACCTAATCCTGAATTGTACCCTATATCTTTAAAATAGAAGAAAAAAAAGAAAAAGAAAGAAAACATTTTGGACCAAGGTAGTGATGGTTACACAATGTTGTGAATATACTAAATGCCACTGGGTTGTATTCTCTGAAATGTTTAAAGTAATAAATTTTATATTGTATGTAGCTTTAACATATTTTTTCAAATAATATACACTACATGATTCCATTTATACAAAAGTTTAGAAAACTAAAGGTAATCTATGGTGACAGAAAACAGATCAGTTGTTAGCTAGGCACTGTGGAATCAGTAAGAAATATGAAGGAGTGTGATGAAACTGTGGGGGATGATAAAAATATTCATTATGTTAATTGTGGCAATGGTTTTTTGTGTAAGCATATATTAAAACTCATCAAACTTTACACTTTAATTATGTTGCCTTTACCTTAGACATATTAAAAAAGAAAGAGGAGCTTAGCATTGAGAGGAGTCTATGGGAAAACTCTGATCTAGGAAAGAGGCAGTTGTGGTCATGGAAGTGAAAAATATGTATTTCAAGCATATATTTCCTCAAAACAGATCTATAATCCACCACTATCTCCATGGCTACTACACAGGTCCAAGCCATCAACATCTCTCTTCTGTATTATTTTTACTTTTCCAGTCTTACACATTACCATCTATTTTTAACACAGACGTCAAAGTTTTCCCTTTAAAACCTAAATTAGATCATGTTGCTTCCTGGCTCCAGACCCTCTAATGACTTCTCATGTCATTTCAAATACAAGCAAATTTCCTTACAATAGGCTAGAAAGTTCTATGTGATCTGCACTGCCCCCCCATCTCATTTCTCAATAATACCTGCCTCATTTGTAGCATCTATGGTTCTCATACTGGCCTTCTCACTGGTTCTAAAATATTCCATATGTACTCCTTCCTTAGGATATTGCACTTTCTTTTTTCTCTACCTGGGATTCTCTTCACCCAGACACCTGTATAGTATTTTTCCCCCACTCTTCTATCAAGTCTTTACTCAAATGTCAACTTCATGATACCTTCCTTAGCTGCCTTCTATATTTTCAATCTTCCATACGCACACCCTTCCCTGCTTTATTTTTCTCCTGTGCCCTTATCATCACTTAGTGTATTCAGTCCTTCCTTATTTACCCTCTTTATTATTTATCTCTCACTCCCATATCACTCTCAGATACTGTCAGAACATGAGCTCCAAGAAGACAATTATTTTAGCCTGTGTTGTTCACTGTTCTAGCCTCAGATCACAGAGCAGTGCTCAGCACACAATTAATAAATAAATAGTGAGTTGAGACTGGAAAGTCAGAAAGAGGCCAAGTGATTCAGTGCTCATAAGACAGGTTATGAGGCTTGGATCTCATTCTAAATGCAATAACAAGTCATCAAAGGTTTTAAGTGGGAATTGGTATGATCTAATTTATATTATAAATCTATAATTTATAGCAAAATAAATAACTAGGAAAAGCAGAGAGGAGACAATTACCCAAAGCTTCAGACTGAGTGATGGTTTTGAAGCTACGATAAAGAGGAATATTGTTAATATTGTTAAATTGGTGTGATGCCATTGATGCTAGCCGGAGAGATTGCTTTAAAGAAGAGGAATTGCTTTAAGGATAAGGAAATCCCATTTAAGAAGGAGGAAAGGTGCCAAATGCTGCCTGAAGAAAGGGGTAGCATGGGGCAGAATCTAAAGAAGACCCTTGCATTTAGTGGCATGGGAGTCACTGCTAACCTCAGCAGCAAGAGGAAAACATTAAGGCTGCTCACAGAAGACAGTACTTGGGAAAACAACCTAAGAATTCTTGGGAAATCAAAAATGTGGATAACTTAGCTTTGAGAAACGATGGTATTTTTTTCTTTTAAAATGGTTTTTCTTTTTTTAGTTTTATATTCACATGCATGTTTGTTACATGGACATATTGTACAGTGGGGGGAATTGGGTCTTAGGTGGTCCATTCCCCAGAGAGTGAAAACTGTATCCAATAGGTAATTTTATATTTTTATGGGGGTGAAATTAATGAAAATAGTGATGACTTGGATGGAGACACAGAGCTAGTTTTTATCAACAATTCCAGGAATTTCGAGTTTCCTAAGCTAAAGAAGAAACTTCCATCCCCATTTTTAAAGAACACAATCTCTGCAGGGCAAAAAAAAAAAACCAACAACAACAAATTGGTATGGTTTTCTTTTCTCTCCTCCTCCTCCTCCCCCTCCTCCTTCTTTTTCGACAGTTATCACTCTGTCACACAGGCTGGAGTGTGGTGACATGATTATGGATCATTAGAGCCTCAAACTCCTGAGCTCAAGTGATCCTCCTGCCTCAGTCTCCTGAGTAGCTGAGACTACCAGTATGTACCACCACGCCTGGCTTATTTTTCTACTTTTTGTAGAGATGAAGGACTCTCTTTCTTGCCCAGGCTGGTCTTGAAATCCTGGCCTCAAGCAGTTCCCCGCCCCAGGCTCCCAAAGTGCCGGGATTACAGGCATGAGACACTGCACACAGCCAACAAAGGTTTACTTTCTAAGCAACATTTTGTTTGATCTGATATTACATTTCCTATAGCACTTCTTGTTTTCTGAGACATGCTAACTAAAAAAAAATCAATTAACTTCTGTGCTCTATCAATCAGTGTACCTGATCTCAAACTAAATGAAGTGAGTACCAAAGGGAGGCCCAAACATTACCTGTATGATAACCACTTATGTACCTAATCCTCAAATGTACTCCACATCTTTAAAAAAAAAAAACACAGAATAAATATAATGGCTCATATGTCTTTTTAATAAAGAGTTTCTATACAAACACAAAATTAGTTATGGCCATGTTAAATAATTGTATGAAACTTGAAAACATAATTAAATTAGTCAACCATAAAATAATGCATTCTGAGTGACTCACTTTAAAGTTTACAAACAAGTAATAAAAAAACATCAGACAAGGCTGTTAGTGTCAATAATCAAAATAATCCCAGTGATAACTGCATTGCATGAACAACCTCCAAGTACTGTGTCAGATGTTTTTTGTATAATGCACTTTTTCTAACTTTTTAAGAAATGACATAGCTTGTAGCACTCACTCCTCAGATGAAGAACCTACGATTCATAGAGGTTGGGAATGTGCCTGTAACAGAATTTTCATTTCGGTTTTTGAGAAACGGTTTTAAGCCTTTTTATTTCTTAGCCTACACTTTAAAGATTTTTCTTTTCTTTTCTGATCTTATTGTGTACTTGCTCAAGAAATTCCAGAGGATGTCCCAGTGGCTGACCTTGAAATAACAGAGTTGGAGATTCCATGAGAGAATTCTAAATTGTTTAGAGGTCATATAAGGCAGTTAGTCTGCAATCTGGCCACAATCAGGACAGTATTGGCCAGCTTTCCAGGTGAGCAACAATTAAAGAGACCCACTGAAGCAAGATCAGCTCCCTGTGTTGCTCCTAGATACTCCTTGTTCCATTCTTTCCCTTGAAAATCCCATATCCTTAGTCTAAGCGTTTAATTTTAAAAAATTTTTATTTTAAAGATGTAGGGTACAATTTAGGGTTAGGTATACAAATGGTCATTGTACAGGTAAAGTTTGGGCCTCACTTCAGTCCCCACTTCACCTGGTTTGAGGTCAGGTATCCTTGTTGATGAAGTATATCCCACTCTCCTCTGGCAGTTTCCCACCACTGCCAATCCCTTTCTTGTAGTATTATGATAATTGTTCAGGGTCTGCTTATGAGTGAGAGAGAACACGCAGTACTCAGTTCTTTGTTTCTGTGATAGATCACCAGGTATGACAGAATCTAAACCTATCCAAGTTGCTGCGAAGATCATAACTGTGTCCTTGTTTGTGGCTGCATAATATTCCATCGTGTATATGTACCACAGTTTTTTAGCCAGTTCACTTTCAATAGGCAGCACGGTTGGTTCCATGTTTTTGCTATTGTGAATAGTGCTGCAATTAACATGCATGCACAGGTATCTTTTTTATAGAATGATTTGAGTTCCTCCAGGTATACTCTAAGAAGGGGGATTGCTGGGTCATTATGGGAGGTCAATTTTGAGATCTTTTAGGAATTGTCACACTGTTTAACACAGAGGTTGTACTGGTTTACACTCCCACCAACAGTGTAGAAGTGTTCCCTTTTCCCTGCTTCCTCTCCAGTATCTGTAGTTTTTTGAGTTATTGATGATGGTTATCCAAACTGGAGTTAGAGGGTATGTCAGTGTCATTTTAATTTGCATTTATTTGATGATTAGTAAGGCTGGGCATGTTTTCATGTGTCTGTTGTCTGTTTGTATATCTTCTTTTGAGAAGTGTCTATTCATATCTTTTGTCCATTTTTTAATAGGACTGTGCATGTTTTTCTTTTCTGCATGTTTGAGTTCATTGTAGATTCTGGATGTTAGGCCTTTGTCAGATATACAGTTAGCAAATATTTTTTCCCAGTTGGTGGGCTGTCTCCCCACTCTCTTGATGATTTCTTTGGCTTTGCAGAAGATTTTCAGTGTGTTGCGGTCTCACTTTTCTTTCTGATCTCTTATGGCATGGACACGTGGGGTTGTGATCAGAAATTCTTGTCAGTTTCAATTTCCATAGGGGTGTCTCCTGAATTTTCTAAGGTTCTTACAGTTTGATGTTTCACATTTAGGTCTTTGATCTACTTGGTGTTGATTTTTGTGTACAGTGATACATAGGGGTCTTGTTTTAATCTTCTGCATGTAGTCAGCCAGTTTTCTCAGCACCATTTGCTGAATAAGTTCTCCTCTCCCCAGTGGTTGTTAGTGGAGGCTTTGTTGAAAATGAGTTGGTTGAGAAATTGAGGTTTTGCTTCCGGAATCTCTATCCTGTTCCATTGTTCTATATGCCCATTCTTGTACCAATACCAGACTGTTTTGATTATTGTAGTCTTATAATAAAGTTTAAAGTCTGGGAATGTGATACCTCCCACTTTGTTTCTTTTGTTAAGGATTGTTTTGACTATTCATGGTCATTTACGAGTCCATGAATTTCTGTATTGTTGGATCCAGGCTTGAGAAGTACGATGCTGGTAATTTAACAGGTACTGTGTTAAATCTGTAGATTGCTTTGAGTAGGATGGACAACATTGATTCTTCCAATCCATGAACATGGAATATAATTCCATTTGTTTGTGTTATCTTTGATTTCTTTGAGCAGTGTTTTATAGTTTTCATTGTAAAGGTCTTTCACTTCTCTGGTTAGGAAGATGCTGAGGCATTTCTTTTCCTTTCTTTTCTTTTTTTGTGGCTATTGTGAATGTTGTTCTTTATTTGGTTCTCTGTCATCCTGTTGTTGGTGTATAAGAATGCAACTGTCAGCTAGTCATGGTGGCTCACGCCTGTAATCACAGCATGCTGGGAGGCTGAGGCCAGAGGATGGTTTGAGCCCATGGGCTCGAGACCAGCCTGGGCAACATGGCAAGACCTCTTCTCTACAATTCATCAAAAAATTAGCCAGGCATAGTTGCACATGCCTGTAGTTCCAGTTACTTGGAAGGTTGACATGGAAGGACCGCCTAAGCCTAGCAGGTCAAAGCTGCTGTGGTTTTGAGCAATGTGCCACTGCACTCTAGCCTGGTGACAGAGTGAGACTCTAAGTCAAAAAAAAAAATAAAGAATGTAACTGTCTTTTGCACATTGATTTTGTACCCTGAGACTTTGCCAAAGTCCCTTATCAGTGCAAGAAGTTTTCTGACAGATTCTCTTGGGTTTTCGATGTATAGACACATATCAACATATCATCCGCAAAGAGGGATAACTTGACTTCCTCTTTCCATATTTGGATATCCCTGATTTTCTTCTCCTGTCTGATTGCTCTAGCTAGGACTTCCAACACTATTTGAACAAGAGGGGTGAAAGTGGGCAACCTTGTCTTGTTCCGGTTTTTAGGGAAAATATTTCCAATTTTTGTCCATTTAGCAATATGTTGACTGTGGAATTATTATGGATGGCTTCTACTAATTTGAGGTATGTTCCCTCTAAGCCCAGGTATTCAAGGGTTTTTATCAAGAAGTAATGTTGGATTGTATTGAAAGGTTTTTTCTGTGTCTAATGATATAATCATGTTTTCTTATTTTTACATCTATTGTATTTAATTACATTTATTGTCTTGCAGATGTTGAACCAGCCCTACATTCCAGGGATGAATCCTACTTCGTCATGGTGGATGAATTTTGAGATGTGTTGTCGGATCTGATTTGTTAGAATTTTGTTGAGTATCTTTGCATCTATGTTCATCAGGGCTATGGGCCTGTAGCTCTAATTCTTTGTTGGATCTTCACCTGGTTTGTGTATCAGTGTGCTATTAGCTTCTTTAAATGATTTGAGGAGAGTTCTGTCTCTCAATTGCCTGGAATGCTTTCAATAGGATTGGTATAGTCTGCTCCCTGTATGTTTTATAGAACGCCACTGGAAAACCATCTGGTCACGGAATTTTTTTTTTTTTTTTTGAGTAGTTTTCTTATGGTGGAGTCTGTTTAATGGATTGTTATTGGTATTTTTAATGTCTCAATTTCTTCTTGTTTCTACCTTGGGAGATTGTGTGATGTCAAAATTCTTCCATTTCATTTAGGTTTCCAAGTTTGTTTCCATACTGGTATGCATAGTAAACTGATATTTTTTTATATATCTTCATGGTATATTGTGACTTGATCTTTTGCATTTCTGATTGTGTTTATTTGGGCTTTTTGTCTCTTTTTCTTGGTCAATCTGGCTAGGGGTTCTTCAATCTTGTTTATCCTTTCAAAGAATCAACTTTTTTTGTTGATTTTTTTCTATGATATTTTTGTCTTACTCTGTCCTACATTTGGGCTTTTACTTTGGTGATGTGGATTCTTCTGCTGAAGTTTGGGTCTTGGGGGTTTTGTCTTTCCAGCTCCCTTGGGTGATTTTTCAGGCTGTTAAATTGTGATCTTTCCATTTTCTTGATGTGTGTTCAAAAAGAAATGAATTCCCTTCTCAGTACTACTTTTATGGTATCCTAGAGGTGTCTTTATTTCCATTTGTTTCCAGAAATCTTTTAATTTCTGCTTTGATTTCAGTGTTCAGTGTTGACCTAGGAGTTGTTCAGCATAATGCTGTTTAATGTCCATGTCTTTATGGGTTTTGGGGTTGTTTGATGTTGATATTAGTTTTGGGTTTTGTTGGTGTTGATATTTATTTTTAATCCACTGTGGTCTGAGAAGGTGCATAGCAGTATTTCGAGTCTATGGAATTTGTTTATGCTTTATTTATATCCAAGGATGTAGTCAATCTTGGAGTACATTCCATGTGGTAATGAGTAGAATGTATATTCCATGGTTGTTGGGTGGAGTGTTCTGTAGGTACACTATTAAGTTCATTTGATCAGTGTCAAGTTGAGGTTCTGGATCTCCTTGTTGATTTTTTGCCTTGATGATTTATTTAGGGTTGTTCGGGGGATATTTAAGTCACCAGCTATGATATTGTTTGAGTCAATGTCTTTTTTTAGTTTACCTAGAAGCTGCTTTATAAAGGTTGGTGCTCCTATGTTGGGTGCATATATGTATAGGGTGGATATTTCTTGTTGATGGATTGAACCTTTTATCATTATGTAGTAACCTTTATATCTTTTTAAATTTTTGATAACTCAACGGATATTTTGTCTGCTATTAAGATCACAACTCCTGCATTCTTTTGTGTTCCATTCACTTGAAAAATTGTTTTCCATCTTCTTACTTTGAGTCTGTGAGTGTCCATTCTGGTGAGATGAGTCTCCTGAAGACAGCACATCGTTGCATCATTTTTTAAAAATCCAGTTTGCCATTTTATGTCTTTTCAGTGGTGCAGTTAGTCCATTCATGTTTAGGTTAGTTTTTGAGCTGTGAGTTTATCCCTCGCATGAGGTTTTTATAGGGCTTGTTTTTGTTTGTTGGTTGGTTGGTTTTCTTTTGATTTTTAAGTTGATATATGTGTGTGATTTCAATCTTTTTCCTGTATTTTGGGAAGAGTGTGGTCATTCTTTTTTCTTTCTTCTGTATTTAATACTTTCTTAAACATTTCTTGTAGAGCTGTTCTGGAAGTGGAATAATCTCTTCAGGATTGTATGACTGGGAAAGATTTCAATTCTCCATCACTGATGAAGCTTAACTTCACTGGGTAGAAAATTTTTGATTGGAATTGTTTATCTGTGAGAACTTTGAAGACTGGGCTCCAGTCTCTTCTAGCCCACAGTGTTTCTGTAGATAAGTCTGATGCTGTTCTAATTGATCTTCCCTGGTAGGTAATCTGACTTTTCTCTCTTGCTGCCCTTAGGATTTTTTCTTTTATATGTACTTTGTGTAAGTGGATTACCATGTGTCTAGGAGTTGGTCTCAATTGATGTCTTGCAGGGGTTCTCTGAATCTCCAGACCCTCCCCTACTTTCTCTGTGCAGGCTGATAGGGTAGCTCTTAGCCCCATGGACTACTGTGAAAGGAGGACGAAAAAGATCCCCATTCACCCAACTCATCTGCTGTTGCTGCTGCTGCCAAGTCCCCCACTCAGATCCTATGTGTCCGTGCCTGGTTCAGTGTGGGGGTAGGGCATCTGTCTCTCTGTGTCCACTCCTGAAGTATCCTCTCTGGATGAGCTATGGTCAATTCCACAGGGGTGCAGAGATCGCCTCTGAGTCCCAGGTTGGAAGCCACTCATGCAGACTGTCTTTATGGATACTCACCCTTGCAGAGACTTTCATGATCCCACTGCTTCCATCACCATCTTGCCTCCCTCTTTTTTATTTTTAGGCCTGCACCTGGCCATTTCTCCATCTGCCAGCTTTTGTTATAAAATCACCTTCTTTCTACTACGTCTCATAATTGTTTATTTTGGTGAACCAGCAACAAGCAGCCTAGCCTACTATCAGCAACATGCCTGATTCACAGGTCTGGTATGTGACTAAGTTGAGACTAAACCTCTGGTTTGAATTCTTCTAGAACCTTATATTTCCAAGAAATAAATTTGAAAACCACCCTGATGTATGCAGATTTTAATGGAATTTGTTATTTGGCATTTGCTACTGGACTCAAACCCATAACTAAGCTTGCCTTAGTGCTTAAAAGCCAAAGCCTCTCTTATAAGTAATACATGAAGAAATGGCATCAAAATAACTAACTAAGCAACTATCTACAGTATTTCAATTTCTGTTGTAGAGGGATTCTCTACAGAGAGTGGCGGGACACCGAAGCTACTTTACCAGGAAACAGCGTTTATTCGTACTGGCACTTGCTCAGCAGATTCGCATCCAAAGGCTGAGGCCCGAGCCTTTTATACATTTTTAGCTTCCATATCCCCTGATAAGGCTTACTTATTAGTAACATATTGGTTAATTGGGTATCTCATAGCTCAAGATTACAGCAGAATTACACTTGCACATTACAGATTTCTAATATGTATCATCTAAGAAAGTTCTTAACTTGTGGTGCTAGAAGAATTCTTTCATTGTTTTGGAAAGGTTTTTAACTTATAAGACTTGGGGGAAGGGCTCCCGGCCTCACCGTAACCTCTGGAGTTCTCCTAAGAGGTGAAATATAGTCCTTTGTGTCAACCTGAAAAAAGGCTGAGGCACCAAATAAAATTTAAAGCATTTACTTGAACCAAAGTGAAGACAGTTGCCTAGAAGTCTCAGACCCAAGAAACCTTGGATATGAGCACTTTTTGGACTTTGTTACAAACAGGTTTTTAAATGCAAAAAACGATGACAAGGAGTGAACTGATATAAAGTTATTTGTCAGGATTCTCACTGGTTTATGGAAGTAACATAGATTAGTGATTGGTTATATATTGTTAAGCTATAAAGTGTTGGTTATTGTGTCCAGTGTGATATTATTAGGTTAACTTATAGTTACCTGTGGCAATAGTAAGCAGTTTCAAGAAATGAATAAACAGCTCAAGGGGGGACACAGGGAGTGTTTACTGTCTCATTTTAATGTCTTTCTGGGTCTGTAAATTTAAAGGACTTGCATTCTTCAGTAAAAGTTATTTTCTTTCCTCATTTGATAAACATGTTACCATTGGATAGTATTAAATAATTGATTGATTATTTTCTAATAATCTAGGTTTTCAATGTGCATAATTGCACCTGCACAGATGTTCAGGAATTTTCATCCAGATGATGGATAGCAGAGAATCCTAGCTTAAGGTTTTGTCAGTGTACCTGTGGGAAACAAAAATATGCCACCAAAATATATACTTATTTGACATATGAGGCTGCAGATACAGGAATAGCTTTGAAAAGCTGTCTTTTTGTCGGAGAGATTTATATCAGTTGAAGAATTCTGCATAAGTAAAGCAAACAAATGAGGCTCCCTTATTTGCCTAAGAAGGGTCTAAAAATGTTTAATGCAAAAGAAAAGGAGACTAAAGCCCTGACACTTTTAAAACAGAGGAACTTTTATCATAGGCTACCATCTATTCTTTCTACTTTTACCTGAAATACTTTATCTGCATGACAAGACAATGTTTGCTTGTTGTGAGTTTCCTCTCCTCAATGTTCTATGACCTACTCCCTGGAGCTTCAAGCCCCTCCTTTTCTGTATGGTATAAAAACTTAAGTTATGTGTCCCTTCTTTGAGGTTCATATCTTTTGTAACTCCTGTCCTTTTGCACAATAATAAACTTACATGCCTTCTCTCCTGTTAATCTGTTTATTGCCAGTTTATTTTAGTAGAATTGAAAATTCAAATCTTCAGAGAGGGAGAGATAAATTCCCCTTGCCCTTACACACTATAAGTAATGAGAAAAATTGTCATTATACTGTTATTTTAGTGTCATTAAAGAGACCTGAAGAATAATGCTTTTGAGTGAACTATGGCAAGCCCGTACTGCAGAGATTTACAAGATTTTTTGAAAAATAATTGTGACCCTGTATTAGAAAGCTGCAGACACACAGTATAATCTCAAAAAAAGTTGGAGAATTGCAATGGAAATGTGGTTTCCTCAAAAATTCTACCAGGAAATGAAGAAAGTTATTGACATAAATTTTATTCATCACTCTATTAGACTCCTACTGTATAACAGTCCATGGGAGAAACTACAAGTGTTCATATATGTCTTGTCCTTCTCTACCTCTCCTTCCATCCTTCTTTCCTTCTCTCTCCTAGGAGTATGGAAAGATTGCATTCAGTTCACTACAGTTCACTTGTAGTTAGAAAAAATGATGTGACTAGCCCTTACCACTGAAATAGGAACAGAAACAATATTTGTCACTTATAGGTCAAGGCATTTGAAAGCCATTGTACCATCATCATGTTTTCTCTTCCGTTCAGCAGCAAACATGGAGACCTCATGTTGTGATGTAGAAATACAAAATGAAAGCACCCTGGATCTCTGGATCACCCTGGCAGCAAAGATCCCCTGCCAAATCACATAAGATTTTAGGTGCACAGAAATAACTTTGTGTTATGTTAAATCATTTAGATTTCAGGTATTACATGTTGCATCAGTCAACAGAAATTTTATCTCACTAATACACATAGTTACTATTTCTGTTGGTAAAGTACTTAAATATTTAGTGGCAAAGCTAATAGTGCACAAATTCTTGGTACAAAAATTATAACAACACAAATAAGTCACGATTTCTACCTTTGTGAAATTTCATCACAATTCAGACTTAACCACAGAGATAACCACGATAATAATCTGATATATTATTTTAAGATGATTCTAGGCTTTCCCATACCCAGATGTACTACAAAATATTTTTTTAAACATAATGGGTAGTGATGCACATAGTATTATGCCAAGTCTTTACATTACATTCATGTTTAATAAAATATGAATGCAGCCATCTTTTCATGACAACCCACATAGAATTACTTCACCTTTGTAACTACTCCCATAGCATGTACATGCCGTAATTAAACATCTCCTTCTGATGGCTGCATAATTTTTTTTGCATTTATTGCTATAACTTATAGAACTAAAACATTTTGAACATTTATTATTGGACTGAAGTCTACTATTATTTTTTTTCCCTAAATCAAAGTTTTCTTTCTTTTTTTTTAAGAGATGAAGTCTCACTATATTGCCCCGGCTGGCTTTGAACTCTTGGGCTTAAGTGATCCTCCCACCTCAGCTTCCCTAGTAGCTGGGACTACAGACACACACCATCATTCCTGACCTAATATCTACTGTTCTGATAACAAGATAGAAACTAGATTAAAGTGGAAAGTGTGTGGAGATTGCAGTTGTTTACAAATATTACCAAATTACCATGCCCCAAATGTTTACCAATTTATATCTCACGTGTTATTGCATGTTAATATCTTAAACACACACATTTTATTTTCTAAAACAAAATGCTTAATCTGAGAGGCAAGGATTCAGTTAGAATGACCATAGAGAATAAGACCATAAAGCCACTCATATCTAGTGAGGATCCAGAAAGAAATCAATTTGCTTGGTCCATAAAAGAGACTGCATGTAAAACCAAGTCTAGAGAACACAGAGTCGTCTGAAAGAGTTCTGAATGTAGAGTACATTGTAGGATGGAGAAAGGGCCACAAAAAGAGAAGGTAAGGAATCTGGGTGGAGAGTACAAGACTACTCACATGACTAAGTTTGGAGAACCTCTGAATCACCAATAACAGCTGAAAGTTACACGGCCATTTGAGTGGGCAGATCTACTACATAAAAAGACCAGAAGCATTACAGACACCTACCATCTCAGAATGTCCCTACATACTATCAGGCCAAGTAACACTCTCTCCCCTGCAGTAATGTTACTGATGGTTTCTGAGAAAGCCACATGTCTTGATCATTCTGGTGGTCCACTGAATACTTGCCAGTGTATCAGGATTTGGATTGGTCTTGATTCATGCTGGAGATGATTATTTTGTTCTCTATGTAGAGTGGACCCTCTGAGGTCAGGACTATGCAATTGTTAGTGAGTAATGACAGACAGTTGAGACAGATTAGAAGTACCAACGAGCAGTGGAAGGCAAAGTGCAACTACAAGGAAGAGATACCCTACAGTTACTCTGTAGATAAAGGGCTTGGTGTGGATATGTCTCCTAAAACAAACCAGACGTCTAATTATTTCCATTTTCCAATTTTAGGAGGGAAATTTGGGCAATCATAATAAATTCAGATAGTGTCCCCAACTCAGACTGCTTCTCATATTTCCTGAGTGTGTGGCACACTAGACAAAGGGTATCTTCTGTCCATGATCAATGGTCTACATTGCAAACAGATACTGCCTCAAGGAAAGTGTTAATCTAAGGTTAGACATATGCAAGTTGGATTGAGACCCTGTGAGGATTGTACTCTTGTTGAACTGAGCAGGATGAAGAGGATGTGAAGGATCCAATGAAGGAAACATCCTGGGCAATTCTATAACAGGCAATTCCAACTCCAAGACAATGAGTGTTTGGACCTGGAGAGGAGAGATCTATAATGATATTCTCAGAGATCATTTCCCAAGGAAATGTTTAAATTAAGTCAGCAGTCAGTCATAGCACATTAAGTTTATTGCCCAGATTCAAAAGACACTACCAAGTGGTAAGCTCCAAATTTTGAGTCTGTAAATGTGAATTTCTGGTACTTTAATTCATTCATTTGGTGAGGGTGCATCATGTGCGATATGACAGGAATGTTTTGAAAGATGGAAATAGATACCTTTCAAAGTTCAATGAGAAATCTGATAATTACAAACAAAATTCCCTATTGCGTTGTTGTTGAAGAGTTACTGAGTGGATTCTGTAAAGATCTGAGCATCACGGGCTGCTCAAATACTTATAAATATCATGTTTAAAAGGGGCATTTTTTCCCCTTTAATTAGTTAGTTTATATCTGGTGTTCAGTAAAATACCAGATAATTTTATTTTTCATATTTATCTGCAACGTGATTGAAGTTGTCACTTTACATTTTTAGAAAGAAAATTTTGGAAGTCATAGCAGACTCAGTGAACTGTTATTAATATTCTTGGAGCTGTCATAACCAACCCTGAGACCTTAAGGAAGCCACTCAGTCTTATTGCATCTATGATACAAAAACATTGACCACATCTGTTCCACCAAGCTTAAATATTTCATAAAGTAGTAGCAAGAGGGGGATGGGGAGAAGGCAAACTGTTCAAGAGAAGGAGACAAAATGTTGGAGTTTCCATTCTTCTTTTGCAAAAAGGAAATTTTCTAATAAATGTTATATCTCTCCTAGTTTAAATGAAAAAATAATAGAGTACATCTCAATATCGACTAGCAAAAAATGTAGAAGGTAATTGCTTTCTTGTTCTTGAACCAAGTCTTTGCTTTTGAGACAGAAATGTGGGGTTTTTTTCCCAACTTATAACTTAAAACTTGTAAACCTTCACTTACATCCTCACAGAGACTACACAATTACAGCATTATTCAAGAAGATGAAAAATTACATATCAAAGGTCTCCAGGACAAATACTGATGAATTTTGAATGAAAAGTAAAAAGTTGTTTTTCTCCCTCCAAAATATGAGTAAGAATACACAAAACTACCTTAAGTAAAAGAATAAACATGAATTTGGATAAAGTAATAAATTTACTATTATACAGTTTATCAGCTCATTGTAAGAAAGTATCATAAAGAGATCTATTTAATTGATTGAAATTTTTATGAAAACTCGTAGAAAGTACAATCTTACATAAACAAATTTTTTTTTTTTGAGTTGGAGTCTCACTCTGTCGCGCAGACTAGAGTGCAGTGGCGGCTTCCGGCCTCTGCAGCCTCGATCTGCTGGGCTCCGGCGGTCCTTCCACCTCAGCCTTCCAAGTAGCTGGAACTACAGGCGCTATCACGCCCAGCTAATTTTTTATTTATTGTAGAGATGAGGTCTCACCAAGTTGCCCAGGTGGGTCTCGAACCCACGGGCTCAGGCAATCCACTCACCTCAGCCTCCCAAAGCGCTGGGATTACAGGCTGAGCCACCGAGCCTGGCTTACATAAACAATTTAAAATTTGTGTTAGAGAATATTTCATAAGTGTTAGAAACAAATGGTTAGAAAAAAATTGAGGTCAATGTACCTTGAAAATATATTTTCTCACAAAAAAGCACACTTGCAAGTATATTTATAAGAAATGTTATTATCACCAGACTCAGAAATCGTATTTTCAATTTATTCTATGAAAAGTATATTTCAGTTTTTTTTAGGCTGCACAATAAAATAAACATATTATTCAACATATGAATAAAAAAGGCAAAGAAAAAAATCACAATATATGATGAATCATATATTTTTTAAAAAAGATGTTTTAAACTTCTTGTAAATATCTTCTAAACTCTTAAGGGCCACCTTGAACACTAACTGACCCATGCAATTTTCCTGATTCTTTTATCAGAGTGACAGCTATCTACTTTGAGTCTAATAATAAATCATTTTTATGTCCATTGTGGCATTCTCTGTCTGTCTTGCATCCGCCATTGTTCATGTACTCGTCACAATTAGTCTACAACATCTTTGAAGACATACATATGGTTTCATGCCTTTCACAAAGAAGAATCAATATTTGTTGCATTGAAGGAAAATGTAACATTGTTACTGTTTCAAATATCTTGATTTACAGTTCATAGAGTTTGTCTTCACAAATATACCAGTATGAAAGAATGTAAATAGCAGTCGTGGTGCAAAGTAACTTTAACATACTTATATTAAAAGAAAAAAATGTAAATAATTACAAATCATCTTTTCTCCAGCAGGTATGTGCGATTGCTTTAGGCAAAGACATATTTTATCACTATTAATGTCAATCTCTCTGGATTACAGACTGGAGAATTTAGCATTAGTTGTAATGGTCCTTCTCCTGGACCCTCCTTTTGTGGCTGGTCCTCAGACAGGGAAAACCTCATGATTGCTCCTACATAGCTCATTATTTTCAGTTCCCACTACAATAATTTTTCCTCCTTCAACATTTGAAAGAAAAAAGAATTAATAGTCATATAAACTCTGCCTTGCTTGGCTAGAATGTAATCTAGAGCCATACTATTGTATAGAATGCCCTCAGTCAAAGAATCTAAGGAAGCTCACAAATTACTTAAAGATTTTTCAGTTTCATTCACAATAATTAAAAGTGTTTTAAGCCGGGCTCGGTGGCTCAGCCTGTAATCCCGCGCCTTGGGAGGCTGAGGTGAGTGGATTGCCTGAGCCCGCGGGTTCGAGACCCGCCTGGGCAGGCGAAACCTCATCTCTACAATAAACCAAAAAAATTAGCCGGGCGTG
>CAUYQG010004745.1:0-10948 GCA_963574415.1 Tarsius wallacei
GCTCTCCTCCATTCTCTTTAATCTCTCCATTATTGTCTTGATATCAAGAGTTGTAGTTTGATACCAATCATTTTGGGGGCTCTTCATAGTTTGCATTCCGAAGTCAGTTATCTCGGTGTCTGCCCTCCCAGGGGTCTGGGAAAGACCCATGTTCTTCTTTTGGTTTTTCTTCATTTGTGCAGTTTTGTTTTGTTTTGTTTTGTTTTTTTCCCCCTAACCCTTTCCTCCACGTCTCCGTCTTCTTTGATTCTGTTATTCAACTCTGGGGGGATTGCCTTTACTTCTGTTTGTTCAATCTCCTATTCTTCTTTATGTATATCCTCTTACTTTGTTCGATTCTGGACTTGCACTATAGATTGGGGGTGGTCCCTTTTTACACTTTTGAGATTCACTTATGGGGGGGGAGCTGTGATTCAAACCCTATCCATAGGTCCTGGTATCTGGTATCTGCTGACAGGTGTGTGGATAATCTGAAGCCCTCTTCCCACTGCTTTGTAATCTAGCCTTGCAGTGGGGTTGTAGGTTTGCTCCCTGAAATAAAATGAGGTTAACAGAGGGAAGAGAGTGGGGAAGACTGTGTGGGTGAGGGGGGATAGAAAGAGAAAAGGGTAAGGGGGAGAGCAGGTGGGTGTACTAACAATTGGAGAGAAAGACAATATCTGAAACAGATAAAAACAGTAGACTATGGCTACAAACTGACTGATTCCGATACAAAAACAAACAAACAACAAAAAAAAAACCACTAAAGCATACATTGATGCTAACAAACAAGCTAACCAATCTTATTTTCCTGGCCTGGCAAGTTTATAGACAAAAGACAAGGAAAAAGAGAGAAAGAAGATCTAGTTCATAGAAAGAAGGAAAGCAAACAGAAGGAAGACAAACAAAAACTTGAGTCGCCAGCAGGTGGTGCTGTCTTACGGCTCCAGATGGACTTTATCTCAGTTGCTTGTCCCACCCGGGGGGGGGGAGACTGAGAGAGGGCCAGCCGGGGATGGACTCACAGGAGGAGATCCAAAGCTCACCCGAAAGTCAGAGCAGCAGTTGTGGTGGCAGTGGCAGCAGCAGCGATCTAAGTCTGAGCATATCCTGCGTGGAGGGGTGGATCACCTCAGGCATAGGCTGCAGAGGCAGCCGTATTTAGACCAAGGCGGTGATGGTTCCAGGACCACAGCGGTGATGACGGTGTCCGGCTGCAGCAGTGACGGCGACGAGCGTCTAGACCGCGGGTGGCTAGCCGAGCCGAGCCGCTTGCAGCAGGGGCGGGGTGGGCCGAGCCGCTTTTGGCGGCTGGTCGGGTGGGGCCGCCTACCGCATCCTGCTGCAATGATCAGTGGCAGCAGTAGCGGTGGTGATCAGTAGCGGTGTCTTGGCCGCGGCAGCGAGCTGAGCCGCTTGCGACAGCGGCGCTGCCCCCCGGACGCCGGTGGTGGCGCTGGGTTCCCAGCTGCTGGCGGCGGCGGTGATCCCTGGGTTGCTGGCAGCAGTGGCGCCACCGGGTCGCTGGCAGTGGCATCGGCGGTGGCGTGCCCTGGGTCGCCGGCGGCTGCTGCGGCGGCGGCGGGCCTCGGGTCGCTGGTGGCGGCTGTGGCGGCGCGCCCCGGGTCGCTGGCGGTGGCTGCTCGCCCCGGGTCGCCGGTGGCGGCGGCAGCGGCGCGCCTCGGGTCAGCGGCGTCCACAGTGCTGGCGCGTCCCGGATCGCCGGCGGCGGTGTCCGCGGCGGCATGCCCCAGGTCGCCGGTGGCGACGGCGGCGGCACGCCTTGGGTCCGCGGCATCCGCGGTGCTGGCGCGCCCCGGGTCGCCGGCGGCGGCGTCTGCGGCGGCACTCCCCAGGTTCCTGGCGGCAGCGGCGCGCCTCGGGTCAGCGGCGTCCACGGCGGCATGCGCCCCGGATCGCCGGTGGCGGCGTCTGCAGCGGCCTGCCCTGGGTCACCGGCGGCGGCGGTGCGCCTCTGGTCAGCAGCACCCCGGATCGCCAGCGGCGGCACGACCTGGATCGCTGGTGGCGGCGCGCGCCCTGGGTCGCCAGTGGCGGCCACGGGCTGCTGGCGGGGGCAGCAACCGCTTTTTACCTCCAGCCCACTGTGGTGCCTCTGCGGTGTCAGTGGACATGTTCTGTGTGAGGAGCAGGCCCCCTGGGAGAGAGCCTGAGTCTTTCTGTGTCCTCTTCTGCGGAGGTCTCACAGACCACGCTGCCCGGTCACCATCTTGGCCCCCTCAATAAAATAAATTTTAAAAAGAAATAAAGAAATCTCTCTCTCTATATATATATATATATTTTTTTTTTTTTTTTAATTTTTAAGATGTGGGATACAATTCAGGGTTAGGTATACAAACGTTGATTATGCAGGTACCCTTGTTGAAGTGTGCTCCTTCCTCCCCTAGCAGTTTCCCTCAACTGCCAATCCCACCCCCCTATCCCCTGGCAGTTTCTCACTACTACCATTCCCCTTCTCATAGTATTATGATAACTGTTTAAGGTCCGCTTATGAGTGAGAACATGTGGTACTCTTTTTTTCTGTGATAGATAGATTACTTAGTATGATTGACTCAATCCATCCAAGTTGCTGCGAAGTCCATATGTTTTTTCTTCTTTATGGTTGTAAAATATTCCATTGTGTTTATGTACTACACTTTTTTTAATCCAGTCCAGCTTCAATTGGTAGTGTGTTTGGTCCCATATTTTTGCTATTGTGAATAGAGCAGCAAAAAACGCACGTGTGCAGGTATCTTTTTTTGTAGAATGATTTGAGTTCCTCTGGGTATATTACCAATAGGGGAATTCTTGAGTCATATGGAAGGTCAATTTATAGTTCTTACAGAAATCGCCACACTTCCAAAGAGGTTGCACTAGTTTGCATTCCCACCAACAGTGTAGAAGCATTCCTTTTTCTCCACATCCTTGCCAGCATCTGTTGTTGTTTGTTTTGTTGATGGCCATTCTTACTGGGGTTAGGTGGTATCTCAATGTGGTTTTGATTTGCATTTCTCTGATGATGAGTGAGGCTGAGAACTTTTTCATGTGTCTGTTGACTGCCTGTATATCTTCTTTTGAGAAGTGTCTCTTCGTGTCTTTTACCCAGTTTTTAATGGAGTTATTTGGTTTTGTCTTCTCGGTACATTTGAGTTCCTTGTAGATCCTAGATGTTACGGTTACTATAAGCATCTCAGAAAATGCAGGAGACACTTTTATGGAAACCAGAACTGGCAACCAATTCCTGATCAGGACCTAAGTACCCATACATAAGAAATAAGATAGACAAGTGGGACCACATCAAACTGACGAGTTTCTGTAAAGCAAAAGAAACTATCAGAAGAGCAGGAGACAGCTCACAGAATGGGAAAAGATATCTGCCAACTATATATTTTTAAAATATACATATTGTAATTAAATTATGGTACACCAAAATGATCACATGGAGAGTGCAACCTTTGGTTTAAAGTATATAGTCCCCAAAATACTATTTTCTAGATCATTTTATTTGTTTAGTTTACATTTATTATGGTTTTTATCTACTTTTTAATGGTATTTTTAAATCATTGTTGGAACAAAGCAAATTATAAATAAATGAATAGAAAAGTATGAATGATATAGAAAGATGGTATGATATTTTCCAGGCTTCCTCAAATCATGCTGAGACTTTCCAATGGCAGGTTGGTACATTCATTTAACAAACAAAAATTAGTACTTTTATCCTAGGAAAGATAGCACTATATCATTCCCTCAAAACTCTATAAAGCTTTAGGTGGTCTTATTTACTTCCTTTCTTTTCTTTCTCCAATAAGAAGTACAGTTGTATACAATGAGTCCCTTCCTGCTGTACAGCTCTTTTTATAAACAGGTCATACATATTTTCAAAGGACTAGGCTGGAGAAATATGTGGCAGTGGAAGATTCTGTTCTACCCACTAATTTGTTTTAAAATCCTTCGGATTAAGTGAAAAGATGAGTATGTTGCTATTTTCTTTCATTCTACAAGATATACAATAATCTGTCAAAATATAACCTTTGAGAGAACCATGGCTTAAAAAAGAAAATAGGAAGATAATTTTGGGGGTTAGCTTAGCTCCTCCAAAAAGGTAAACTGAAGTCCTAAACCTCAGTATCTATAAATGCGACTGTATTTAGAAATATAGTATTTGCAGACATAATTAGTAAAGATAAGATCATCCGAGATGGAGTGAAACCTAAAGCCAATAACTAATATCCTTAAGAAAAGCAATGTGAAGTCACAGAGACACACAGGCATATGGCGGAAAAGTCCATGTGCCAGTGGAAGCAGATAATGGATGAAGAAGCTACTGTTCAAGAAACACCAACAACAGCCAACAGTCACCAATACCTGGAAGATACATAGAGGGATGCTTCCATAGAGTCTTCAGAGGGAGCATGAGACTGCTGAAGCCTTGATTTCAGACTTCTAGCCTCCAGAACTATAAAAGAATACATTTCTGTTGTTTTTAGCGGCGTGGTTTGTGGTACTTGAGCACACCTAGGAAATCAATGCAGGAAACACGACTCCTTTTGTTAGGATTCCATTATCCCTTCCTTTCCAACTTCTTTATCTTCAGAATAATGGACATTTTAATAGATTTCTATATTTTAAGTTGACAAGATTGTTTGTTAGTGAATAACATGAGCATTGCTGAAAGACATTTGAAGTTAAAGCTGACTTTAATTAAATCATCTCAGTCAAGCCACTTTATTTCTTTGACACTCAGTTTTCTTTTAGTTAAAATGGAGATAATTGCAATATCTACTTAGAGAGTTTGGGAAAATATCATACACAGCATTGTTCTGACATAAATTATATGTTCATTTAATAATAATCATGTTTTCTTCTTCTTAATTCTTCAGGATCAAGAAAAGGGTACCTATTCTCACCATTTTGATTCAGCATAATATTGAAGTTCTCACCAGAGCAATTAGGCAAGGAAATGAAATAAAAGACATTCAAATCAAGCGGGAGGAAGTTAAATGTTCTCTCTTTGCAGATGCAATGATCTTCTATATAGAAAACTCTAAAGATACCACTGAAAAGCTATTAGAAGGAATAATTGAGTTCAGTAAAGTTGCAGAATCCAAATCAGTTTTGTTTCTATACAATAACAACAAATTTTCTAAAAACAAGAAAGAAATTCCATTAAAATAGCATCAAAATGAATAAATACTCATCACATTTAATAAAAAAATGAAAAATATGTATACTGAAAATTATAAGATTTGATGAGAGAAACAGAGGACACATAAATAATGTCTTATATTCTTGGGTTGGAATAATTAATATTATTAAAATGTTCATTCTATTCAAAGCAATCTACATAGTCAATGTAATCTTTTTTCATAGTCATTTCTTCTTTTTTTATATATTATTTTAAAGATATGGGAAACAACAAAGGATTAGGTATACAAGTGGACATCGTACAATGGCCTCGCTTTTTTCCCTACTTTGCCTGGTTTGAGATCAGGTACCCTTATTGATGTTGTGTCTCCCATACCCTGGCAGTATCCCACTATTTCCTATCCCTTTCTTATAGTATTATAGTAAATGTTCAGGGTCCACTTAATGAGAGAACATGTGGTATTCTGTTCTTTGTTTCTGTGGTAGATCTCTGAGTTTTATAGACTCCAAATCCATCCAAGTTTCTGCAAACTCCATATGTATGTCTTTCTTTATGGCAGTATAATATTCCATCGTGATATGTATCACATTTTTAAAAATCCAGTCCAGTTTTTATGGGCAGCACGGTTGGTTCTATGTTTTTGTTATTGTGAATACTGCAGTGCGTGTGTAGGTACCGTTTTTGTAGAAGAATTTCAGTTCCTCCAAGTATATTCCCAGAAGGATTGCTGGGTCATAGTCTTTATCAAAATTCTAATGACATTTTTCACAGAAATAGGAAAAAGCAATTATAAAATCTGTACAGATATAAAATATGCCCCAAATGGCCAAAGAAATTGTAAGAAAAGAACAAAAAAGCTGTAGCTATCACACTCCTGGATTTCAAAATATATCAAAATTTTAGTAATTAAAACAGCATGGTACTGGCACAAAAAGTCATAGAATGGAATGTAATAGAGAGCCAAAATATAAACCTACACATATATGATCAACCAAACTTTGATGAGGCTGCCAAGAATACAAAATGGAGAAAGAATAGTCTCTTTAAAATTGGTGTCAGGAAGTCTGGGTGTCCACATGCAAAATAATGAAATTGGACCTTTCTCTTACACCATTTTCAAAAAGTAACTAGAAATGAATTAAAGACGTAAAAGCTGACCTCATAAAACTCTTAGAAGAGAGCAGGGGGAAAGCTCCATGATGTAGGTCTTGGCAATAATTTTGGGGATATGACACCAAAAGTACAGACAATAAAAACAAAAATATAAACAAATGGTACTACCTCAAAGGCTTTTTAAAAATGCCCAGAAAAGGCAACAAACAACAAAATGAAAAAGCAACCTTACAGTGGGGAAAATATTTGCAAAGTCTATAACTGATAAGAGGTTACTATCCAAAATATATAAGGAACCCAAACAACTCAATCAAAAACAATCAAACAAATAAATAAACTCGACTATAAAATGGGTAATGAACCTGAATAGACATTTTTTCCAAAGACATACAAATAACCAATAGGTGTATGAAAAGGTGCTCAATACCACTAATCATCAGGAAACTACATATCAAAATGATAGTGAAATATTGCCTGACATATTAGGATGACTATTATCCAAAAAATATATAAATAAATTAGAGCGAACAAGTGTTGGCAAAGATGTGGAGAAAGGCCATTTTATACAGCTGGTGGGAATGTAAATTGGTAAAGGCATTATGGAAAACAGTAAAGAGGTTCTTCCAATAACAAATAGAACAATTATTTTATTGAGCAATATATACTTGTAGGGATATATTCTAGAACTTGTAATTAATACAGTATCTCCAAGAACTCTTTACAACCATTTGAAGCATTATTCACAACAGCTAAGAGATACAAATGATCAAAGTATCCATTATATATTGGATTCCATTATATAATCCCTAAGAAATAAGGAATCTTTTAATTCCCAAGAAATAAGAAAATCATATATTCCTGAAAAATAAGGAAATGTGAAAATGTGGACAAAGCTGTAAGATATTATGTTAAATTAAATAAGCCAGACATAGAAAGGCAAATACTATATAATCTCACTTATTTGTGGAATCTAGTAAAGTTAAACTTATGGAAGCAGAAAGTAGAACACTGGTGGCCAGCTACAGGAAGGTGGAGGAAATAGGGATATGTTGGTCATAGATTACAAAGTTTTATTTTATTTATGAATTTATTGTTCAGTTTTTAAATGTATAATTAACAAATACAAATTATACATATTTATGGTGTAAAATGCAATGTTTTGACATATATACATTTACAAAATGTTTAAATTAAGCTAATTAACATATTCATCACCTCACATACACATTAATACACAATTAATTTGACTGTGGTAAGTGTTAAACAATGTATACATATATCAAATCATTGTACACTGTAAAAATATGCATTTTGTCAATTAAAGATTTAAAATGAATAAAATTATGTTAAATGAGCATTCAGCAATTTTCCAGATTAGGATTTCTTTTCATACAACCAAGAATGTTTGCAATATATGATGGGGGTAAGGGGAACAACAAAAAAAAAAACACTTATCTTTTGGAGGGCAGGTTTCTTGTAGTAAAGGCTTCCCCCTCTAGGTAAGGGGTCTAGGAACCTATCAACATCAGTTTACCAACTAGTGTTGTTGTGAGAGGCTGTGTTCAGCTTCCATAAGTATTTTTGTGGCTAACAGGTTTTTCCACCGTGACACTTCTGTTCACGACACACTGAGCGTTCAGCAGTTTTTGACCAAAAAATGGCATGATCCCCATGCCCCACCCTCCCTATTCACCTGACCTGGCCCCAAGTGTCTTTTTTTGTTTCCCAGGGTAAATAAAAGTCCTCAAAAGGAAACATTTTGTCAATGGGGAAGAGGTGAAACAAAAAACAGCAGACACACTAATAGGCACCAAAATGTATGAGTTGAAACATTGCTTTTAGTGGTGGAAATAGCATCTTTATAGGTGTATTGCATCAACTGGAGAATACTTTGAAGGTGACTGAAGTTTAATCTTGTAAGGACAAATATACAGTTTTTTTGGTAAATAAATTATACTTTTTGGGGGGGACCCTCCCTCATATATGAAGTAGAACTTAAATGAACTGTATATAAGAGGCTTTCCTAGTTAAGGGGTCTGTTGACACACTTCAAATGGCAGTAGCAGCTATAAAGTTTGACAGAAAACTTAGTAGTCAGAAAAATATCAAGGCTTTTTGAACCAAGAATCCTTGTTTTTCTTATGCCCACCAATTTGTCAAGGTTTAGGGTTTGAACTAGAAAATAAGATAAAGCTGATATAAAAAAATAAAGTTATTTTCATCTAACTGGTTCAGCCAATCTGCTCCTAAAGACTCAAGCTGGAAATATTGCAACCAAACTTTCTAAAAACTTCAATGAGAGATTAAAAAATAAATTCTGACCTACTTCCGATTTCTCAGCTCTCTTGAAATATTTGTGATATTGGAATATATGTGTGTGTGTTTGCACTACTTACCTTTATTTTGCATTATGACACTGCAACTTTTGCTTTTGATATATTTCTCTTATAAGTCAAGAAAAAGTAGGTGTAAAACAAAACTGCAATGTCTAATATGTAGTCAATAAACACTCATTATTTTATCTAAACCAATATTTAGGTAAATGTGTAGAAAGTGGTCAAAGAACAAACCAGAAATTGTGGGGCTTGTGAATACTTCATAAAACATAATATCCTATTACTGCTTCTTACTTCCTCTGGTGCCCAGCAGAGTTTAGAGTTGTAGTCATGGATCTGGGGAAGTAAATGACAGCACTACAAATACAAACATGATAATAAAGTTTACACCCATGAAATATTGTCTTTTATAATTACTTAGATGGCTATGAAAAAAAAAGTCAGCTTAAAATGAAAGATAATTCAGCATTAAGACTGTACAGTGTATATGCCTCAAATTATTTCACTTTTAAACATGAAATTCAAAGTATATAAATCATGGAGAGAATAGCAAAAATCCCATGCTTTACTGAAATTTGAGGAATGTTAAATGTTTACAAAACAAGCATTAGTATTATTTAAGATGGTTTATATTTTAAAGTAATCAAAATAAGAAACTTGCATGCCATGTGATAGTAGTTTTCCAAAAACTACTATCACATCGATTTTGTTCTCGTGCTCTCTCTTTCACACACACAGAAACATACACAACTGTAATGACAGAAGTTGATGCCACAGAAATGTGCTACATATTTAATGACTATCTTTAATTAATGACTATCTGCCACGACTTTTAAAAATTTTATGTATTTGAGGTATACAACATGATGGTTTTATAAAGGTATACAACATGATGGTTCGACATAATTTCTCAACTTTAAGATGGTGCAAATGTGATATGCATTATCTATAATACCCATTAAACCGTTCTGTTTTTCACTTTCAATACAATATTCAATAAATCACACAAGATATTTAATACTGTTTTATCAAATAGGCTTTGTGTTAGGTGATTTTGCCCAACTGTAGGCTAATGTAAGTGTTCTGAGAACATTTAAGGTAGGCTTAACTAAACTGTACTGTTAAGTAGGGAAGGCACACTAAATTCATTTTTAATTACAATGTTTTCAAATTACTATAGGTTTATTGAGATATAGCTCCATCACTTCGAGAAACATCTGTATAATGTGTAATGATTATTACAATCATTAACACATCAAATAACATCCATGCTCTACATTAGATTTCCAGAACTTGTTCATCTAATAGCTGAAAGTTTGTACCTTTTGAGCAACATGTCTACATTTTCCCAAAGCCCCAGTCCCTGACAACCATGATTCTATACTCTATTTCTACTAGTTTGATTATTTGGAAGCCAGATATAAGTGAGATTTTTACGTTATGTGTCTTTTATGTCCTTAGCATTATGTCCTCCAGGTGCCATGACTTCTTAAGTGAATTGTTTGTACATTGATGGCAGTTGCTCTTTTTTTCTTCTATTTCCAAAGTAGTTAGTAAACCAAGACTGTGCACAAAAGTGGTGCAGGAGGGCTGGGATGGATGGAAGTCTTAGATTAATTTTCTAGTGTTCATTTCTCATGTGTATCCCAAAGTGCAGATAATGGATTTATGGAAGCAAATTTGAAAACTTGGTTTCCATTGAATACTTTGTCATTTGACCCTAATATTGATGCAAACCATAAATCCAGGTTAAGGTAGAGTCCTACAGAATTATATTATCTCAGCAAAGCTATTGACTGTTCTGAAACTAAACAAACGTACAGGTGGCAGGCAAATGTTTACAATAATGGTTTGGGGTTGTTGAGACTCAGAGTGTTTTACCTTTTGATTCTAGAATCAAGGCACAGTGTTAAAAATACGTTCTAATTGTCCAAAAAAAATCAAAATTTTCAGCATCAATAGATAGAATAGGTGAAATGAAAACTGAAAATAATTTTTTGAATACTGGAAGGACCTTTATATGGAAATGGACATACAATTTTATGTGGAGCTACGGAATAATAGTGAATGTAACCTTGAAAAATATTCACATAACTGAATAATTTTAATAATAAAAATATATGTTCAGAAAAATATATGACCTTCAGAAAAAGCTTACACTAACTAAGATTAGTGACATAAGCCGAGCTCAGTGGCTCAGCCTGTAATCCCAGCACTTTGGGAGGCTGAGGTGAGTGGATTGCCTGAGCCCGCGGGTTCGAGACCCGCCTGGGCAGGCGAGACCTCATCTCTACAATAAATCAAAAAATTAGCCGGGTGTGGTAGCGCGCGCCTGTAGTTCCAGCTACTTGGAAGGCTGAGGCGGAAGGATCGC